>OU015502.1:49781887-50034387 GCA_907164885.2 Dolomedes plantarius | reverse complement strand
CGTGTAATTAATAAGATTTTTGTCTACACAAACAGTGGAAGACAGTGTGTTGGAGTCATCTGATGTATTGGACAAAGTAATTCATAAAATGTTTCTGAAATCGGCATCACGTCAGTACAAGATTGCCGATTACTTCTGTACCAAAACAGTGAGTAGCAATTAAAAGAAAAATGAATTTATTTCCATTTGTCTTCATTTTTAGATAATTTTATTAGTATTGTGTCAGTTTAATGTTATCGGTTTTAATCAATTTAATGCATTAATCATCATTTTAATAGATTTTGTCATTTTTCAATGCATCATTATTCAATACACCCAGCAACTAATGAGTTGTACATTTTGTAACTTAACATTTTTCTTAATTGTGAACTCCTACATTTTCCTTAACGGTTCGGATATAGCGAACCACCGGATGTAGCGTACAAAAAAAACCTTTTGTCCCTTGAAGTTCGTTATAACGGGGTTCGACTGTAACTGTCGTTGCAGTTTATTATGTTGAATATGCGGTATTGTGCGTATACCTGAAATCATGTATTCAGACACACGCACATATAGAGTCATACCTCGGTACTCGTCTGCTTCGGTTTTCGTCACATTTCAACACGAAAAAAATAATTGCAAGATAAAAAGAACTTTTTATATATCATGTTTTTAAATTTTCTGTTGAATCATATAAAGTTTACAATTCTATGTATTAATAAATAAGTTTTAAAATTTTTTGATGAAAATATTTTTTTTTAAATTATATTTTTAAAAAAATAGTTCTGTTTTCAAATATTCCGATCGAAGCCTTTAAATTAAGCCTTCCACGTGTTTTATAACACTGACTGGATTAGACCTTATAACAAGTACCCTTAGATCATATTAAATAATTACAAGATAAAAAGAACTTTTTATCTATCATGTTTTTAAATTTTCTGTTGAATCATATAAACTTTACAATTCTATGTATTAATAAATACGTTTTAAAATTTTTTGATCAAAATATTTATTTTTAAATTATATTTAAAAAAAAACAACTATTTGTGTTTTCAAATATTCAGATCGAAACCATTAAATTAAGCCTTCCACGTGTTTCATAACACTGACTGGATTAGACCTTATAAAAAGTACCCTTAGATGATATTAAATAATTACAAGATAAAAAGAACTTTTTATATACCATGTTTTTAAATTTTCTGTCGATTCATATAAACTTGACAATTCTATGCATTAATAAATACGAACTTTTTAAATTTTTTTTATAAATTATCCCATCAACTTGAAAGAAAAGGAAGCTAATTGGAAGTTGACTTGCGTTTAACTTTTCGTTCCCGTCCCAGCGATAGATGGCTGCATCATACTACAAAACAAAATTAACTGAAAATTAATTCAATTCTACTTAAAGATGGCTAAAAGTATTAATATAATGCATGTTCATCGTGTTCTGAGCTATTCTAAAAGTTTCGTATGTCTAGCTAGTCGGGAAGTTAGTTAAAAATCGATTGCAAGATTTGTACTAGACAGACACACACACAAACAAACAAGAAACCGAGTTAATAAAAACATGGTAAAAACGAATGCTTCCGTACTCGACGTTTGCTCGGTATTCGTCATACATGTTAAAACATGTATGAGACAAGACGGAGCCCCCGAATCATGAAGGTGGGGACGAAAATAGGTTGAATTACAAAATTTTGTTCAAAAGTATCGAACTGATAAAGCACTAGAAATCCGAAAAGGGGACTTGTTGAATGATCAAGTAATGTCTCACTTCAGGCACATTTTGAAACGTAGTGCTAGTCAAGTTTCAGTTTATAGGTTTGTAGTGAAAATTCTAAATCTGATTCTACGACAGGGATCTTGAGCCCCTAAATAATCGCATAATTTTCAAGAAAACTGTAAAAAAAAATATTGCCTATTTGTTCCGGAGGATTCCATTTATTTCTTGATCTGCCATATCTAATTTAGAAAATTCCGTTCCCAAATACATTATAAATAGACTGGTGCTGCCATTTGGTATATAAAAGAAGAATAAAAAAATTTAAGGATAAATGAAATGAATTGTTTTTAACCTTTTTGGTGTGTTACTTTTGAACACTCCTGCCCGGATATATGAGGGGCACATCAAATAGAGGACGAAAGCTCACCCCGTAATTTTAACTGGGAGCGAGAAGGAAGGGGTTAAGAGACAGAAAGGTGAAAGAATATCTATGCAAGGGCTTGGTGTTTTATTGGATGCAGACTTCCCTTCCAACCATTAACCCCCTCTCCTTCTCTACTTAGCTACTCTCTCGTAAGGCCATCAACTCCTTTCAGTATAGGTTGAGTGGAGACAAATTTTGTTTTATTTTACCTCATTATTGTTTTAAATTATGTCTGTCTAGTTTACAGATTTTGCATACAAAAACAAATCGACTAATTTAAAAATTGCCCTGAAAGATGTGACATTTCTGGTTTTCAGGGACGAATTAATCCAATTTACTTTAACTCTTATGGTAAAATTTTTTTCAGTACTCGTTGTGCCTTCTGGAATCAATTGACGACTACCGAGGTATCCCTTTATATATATATATATATATATATATATATATATATATATATATATATATGGTGAGTTTTTTAAACTGACACTACTCAGAGCCATCTGTAGCGCGATCTATCAGCTGAAATTCCACCAAAAGTAATGGAGGCTAAGGACGACATGGGAAAGAGATTCCGTGAAAAAAGACAAACTAATTCCAAAAGTCGCCGATAGGGGAATATATGGCACGGCTGTAGTTGGCGCAAACGAGAATTTGAATAAAAGGGAAGTAAAACCTCAAAATACAAATTCACGACTATGTAGTCTACAGCAGAGCCAGTAATTTGGGCTATAAAGATAAGGGATGAATACCGAAAAAGTTGTAAGGAGACAAAAAAAATGACAAAGAGATCTCCCCGCAACACCACTTTATGCAGCAAATTCATTTCTCCCTTCTTCAATGTTACCACAGTCCTGATGGACGACACATTGTATCCTTAACACTACGTCCTCAACGGCCGAGCGTAACATATCACGAGGAATGTTCATCACCCACCGGGAAAGGTTCTCCTTTAGGGCCGCCAAGTTCGAGACTCCACCAAGATACACCTAAGACTTTAAATAACCCCACAGAAAAAGTCACATGGGTTAGGTCTGGGGAGCGAGGTGGCCATGCAAAAGGAAAAAAGTGACTGATGACCCTTTCTTATGTAAAGCGAAGGCGCAACAGATTCCGCACCGATATCTATAGCGCAAATTACTGGCGCTGCTGTCGACTAAGTAGTCATGAATTTGCATTTTGATGTTTTACCTACCTTTTATACAAATTCTCGGGAGCGCCTGCAACCACAACCTTATCGTCCCCTATCGGCGACTTTTGGAACTTTTTTTTTCACGGAATCTCTTTCACATGTCGTCCTTAGTCCCTCTATCAATTTTGGCGGAATTCCAGCTGGTAGATCGCCCTACAGATGACTGTGAGTAGTGTCAGTTTTAAAAAAAGTCACCATATATATATATATATATATATATATATATATATATATATATATATATATATATATATATATATATATATATATATATATGTATATATATATATATATGTAACATGGGAGACTGACACTGGCCCAATAGATATCGAAATCTCCCATGTCACGGTGAGAAGAAGATATTAATACTACAGTTCACTTCATAGCAAAACGACGTACTCGGCTTCTTACGGAAAAGACTTTATTACGTCTATTCAAGTCAGTTACAAAAAGAGAAAAGCGTACATGTACATGGTCCCAAACCTTATATAACCTCATCTCGTCATGTGATCGTAGTAGGGTTTAATTGGTTAAAAGTTAAGAAAAGGCGTGACAAATGCGCTACAGCGTTTAATTTTCTGCCCACGCCACGCTAGTTTCTTTTTCGCTTAAACAGGCAGCCATTTAATTTTTTCCACTAGAGGCCTTTTAGGACTTAGATTTGAAAACGAAAGTTAGCTCGTACGCCCAAGGGAATTTAGAATAATGTTAGATTTTAAAATGGAATTTAACGCGAATGCCCAAAGGGAATTACCTGTTTCAAGGAATTAAAAAAGGGTTTGTAATTTGGAATAGTAAAGTGAGGAATTAATAGTTTTTAAATGTTAAGATTGTTGAATTAAGAAATTACTAGTTTTTAATATTATAGAATATCCCCCCCGTCCGAGAAGAGGCTGACCAACAATGCCTGCATTGGAGGACAGACTCACCCGGCCATGTGAGGAAAATGGGCGTCGACCACAAATTTGGAAAAGTTTTAAAAGGAACATATGTTTTAAGTTAATTTAGTATGATGATCACATGGCAAGACATTGCACATTTCAATATCGAATACACAAAAATACACTAATGATTTACTAATTTATGAACACAATAAAAACAAAAACAAAAATTATAGTAATTAATGATCAACTATAGAAAATTGTAAATTATGTAAATTTCTTCTCATATTGTTGCTTTGAAAAAAATTAAATTTAAAAATGTATTTATCATCAACTGAAGACAATGTTGAGCAGGGCGGCGCCTCCCCACACAACACAATCTCAGAAAAAAATCAATTAACATAACCAAAAATTTGTAAACTACCAAAAATTTTCACTGGAAACATACATTTAATACAATATCTACCATCATCTCGATTTGAATAATACAAAATAACAAAACATAGTTATAAAAATATTAAAACAAACAAAAATTAAGTAACAGAAGTTGACTTTGATAACAAGTTGAAAAATTCAAAAATTCTTCCTCAACGTTCACTACTATGGAGTGAGTCCCAAAAAAAATTTTATTTATTTATCTTGTAATGAATTATCTGTGCAACATTTTTAGTCCTTTCACAGTCATTAGTATGTTGAGGAAAATACACCAATTAAAAAATCACAGTCTTTGTGTTGCTGTTTCTTATTTCTGCTTCACCAACGTAGAATACATAAAACATAACATTATTTTGGCTTGTTTACATATCAAGAAAAATAGTTCTTCAGTTATATAATAAAAATCACAGTTTATAATAAAAATCACACTTTCAATACAAATCACAAGTTTTAATAAAATCACACTTCAAAAATATCAATTGTATATAAAAATTACAAAACATATCACTCATTATCTAGTTTTCGTATCTTTATTTATCTCATTATTTTTTCTTAATATCCATTATCTCCTTTATTTCAATATTACTTATTATCAACAAAAAAAAAAATCTCTTTTCAATATCATTTATATTTCTTATTCTCATTTTATTTCGACAACATTTATTCATTCCAAAATTCTATTCAATATTCTTATTCATGTTTATTCTAACTTTATTTATTTTATTTATAACTTTATTTATTTATTCTCAATACTTTTCACTTTATTTTCAAATTATTTATTTACTATTCATTTGTGTACACTTATTATAAGTTTATGTGGATCCATTTCCTTGTTTTGAAGGTACCTTGTTGTATGTGTGTTCCCCAACTCTTAGTCTCAAATTCTTTAATTCTACCTCTAAGCAGTGAGGGTTGTGTTTATGTTTGTGTAACAAGTGGGTTTTCTTTCTCCATATTGTTCTCTGACTAATAAGGAGGAAGAGTCTTTTAGCCGTACAGTGGACTAACCGTTAATCTCCGACAGAATATGACTGCGTTGGAAAACAGCATCTTGCATAGTACACAGATGGAGAAAAAGGAAAAGGTGCAGTTGTCATACCTGTGGGAGTATAATATATAGAAATGGGAGGACAAAAGGAGTGGCCATCCCAGCCCTGTTTTAGTCATTACTCAAGCATATAATCTTCAGCACTTTAAGTGACTGAGTTGTTGAATTAAAAACAAATAGTAAAAAAAATTAAAAAGATCTTAAACAGTTGGGACGACATCCAACGCGCTTGTAGAGTTGGGTGATAGGAAAGTGTTTTTCAAGAAATAGGAAATTTACTGAAAGGTTAAAGAAGTAGAGTTGTCATAGCCGGTGTTTAAATTGAGATCCAAAAAAAAAAAAATTCACACATAATAGTATTCTTAAGAAGAAAGTTTAAGTTAGACATTTTTTTTTTTTTTTTTTTTTTTAATATCTTTAGTAGGACAACACATAATTAATTATATCAATTAAAAAATATATAATGATGTTAAGCATCACATAGAAAAGAAAGAAAAATGGATCTAATGTTTGTCATTATTCGTGGTGTAGTTTTAAGCTCTCTGGTGCATTATAATATCTCAATCTGCAAGCATGGACAATTTCAGAATCTCGTTTAGTGTGAAAGTTTGGTCTATCAATTTCATAATTAACTTTTGACATTTGTTTTAGAATAGTGTAAGGTCCAGAATAGGGTGAGCTTAATTTTCTAGTATTAGGATAGTGAAATTCCTCGAATAACACTAAATCTCCAACATTAAATTTAGATTCTACAAAACGTGCATCATATTTTACTTTATTCCTATTATGGTAACTAATTGTCCTTTCTTTAGCTAATTTTCTCGCCTCATCCACCTGAGGATAAAAATCTTGTTTTTTAACATGAGGTTCATAAGGTAATATTCCAAAAAGTAGGTAAGCTGGGGTCATTTGTGTGACTGAATGAGGCGTATGATTGTATTCATTAATTGCTTCATTTAATAGGTTTGTCCAAGGAGTTTTGCTTGTCGAGTTATGTACTTTGCACCTTAATCTAGTAATTATTGTTTGATTTACCCTCTCTACCTTTCCGTTCGTTTGTGGATGATGACTCGAGGTAAGTAATTGTTGCACATTGTTATGCTCTAAAAATCTTCTAAACTTTGAACATGTAAAAGCTGCATTTCTGTCGGTTAACAATTTTTTTGGTGTTTGAATTTGGAATATTTGTTTTAAGCAATTCGTATAAGTTTCAGTAGTTACGCTTTTTGATGGAAAAGCCCAAATATAACGCGTTGCATGGTCAATTATCAAATGTAAATATTTCTTTGTGGAATTATAGTAATTAAATCCGCCTACTGTGTCTAAACTTAAGCACTCAAAGGGTTGGTCTGTCGGAGGTACTTCTTGCAGCAATCCAAACCTTTTCTGTCTTTTCTTTTTGTTTAATTGACAAGTATGGCAATGTTTAACATAATTACTAATGTCCTCATTGATTTTGGGCCAATAATATTGGGGTGTGAGTAATTGCATTGTTTTATTTATTCCAGGGTGTCCATAATCCTCGTGGGCTTTTTTTAAAACTTCTAACCTCAATGAAAATGGTACTACAATTTTTAAAAATCCTTTCTTTCTCATGTAGATTACATCATTTAGTTTTTTATATTTAAGTCCCTGTACATTGTCTTTATTTTGAAATTCTACAATTTTCCTTAGTTCAATTAAATGGTTTATTTGGGTTTTAGGTTCTAGAATAGGGTTCCTTGAAAGCATGTCAGCTTCAATATTTGCAGTTCCCTTCTGGTATTTAATTTCATAGTCGAACATACTTAGTTTTAATGACCAGCGAAAGAGTCGACCTCGAAGATTTTTCACATTTTTAAGCCAAACTAAGGCAGCATGGTCTGTGTGAATTGTGAACTTTTTCCCGTGGAGATAATGATAATACCTGTCTAAACTGTCCACAATTGCCAAACACTCAAGTTCAGTAATAGAATAATTTGCCTCATAGTCCTTTAATACACGAGAGTGATATGCTATGGGATGCAACACCCCATCTTCACCTGGCTGTTTTAAAACAGCTCCAACCTGTTGTTTACTAGCATCCACAAATAAATGACAGTCTTTGTTTACATCATACAATTGCAATATTGGTTTACAAATCAATAAATTCTTAAGATCCTCAAAAGCTTCTTGGCACTTGTCTGACCATCCCCATTTTACTCCCTTTTTTAATAATGTATTTAATGGCTGTCTTACTTTTGCATATTTTGGAATAAACTTATTATACACATTTATTGTGCCCAAGAATCTTTGGAGTTCTTTTACATTAGTTGGTTTTTTCAAACACTTTATCTTTTCAATGTTAATGTTGTCTGGGGCAATTTTCCCATTTGTTACATTATATCCAAGAAAATTAATTTGTTGTTGCAGAAAAGTACATTTAGTTAATTTTAACTTGATATTCTCTTTTTTGAAAATGTTAAATAGTATCTCTAAATGTTCAAGGTGTTGTTCTTTTGAGTCTGAAAAAATTATAATATCATCGAAATAGTGGCATGCAAAGTTAACTTTATATTTATCTAAAATTCTCCTGATAGTCCTATTGAATATTGCAGGGGCGTTCTTTAAACCAAATGGGAGTCTTAGCCATTCGTATAAGCCAAAAGTAGTGGCAAATGCCAATTTCTCAGTATCTTTTGGGTGGACGGGTACATGCCAATACCCTGAGGTAAGGTCTAAAGTTGAAAAGTAATTAGCTCTGCTTAATTTATCTAGAATATCATCAATTCTGGGTAAGGGTTCTGCATCTGTCTTAGTAATTAAATTTAGTTTTCTGAAATCAATACAAAGTCTAGTTTTTCCCTCATTTCGCTTTCTTGCCAAAGTCACAGGACTTGAGTATGAACTATGTGATTCTTTTATGATTCCTGCTTCTAACAAATTTTTAATTTGGGTCCTGATCTCTTTTTCCTCAGTTGGCGAAGTCCTGTATGCTCTTAGACTCACTGGTAAATCAGAATTTAGGATTATTCTTTGGGGTTCCATCCTTATTTTGCCTATGTCATATTTGTTAGTTGAAAACAGTCTATTATTTTTGTGCAATAAATTCTTTAATTCCCTATCAACATCTAAATTTTTGATTTGATCATTAATGTCAACATTTTCATAATTTGGATTACTTTCTGCTTTGATTTCACCAGAGCTTTCATTAAAATTGTCATTTACATCATAATCAATACAGAAAATATCATTTTCTTTCTGCGAATTTTCTTCATAAGGGTTAAACATATCAGAAACTTCAATTTCATGACCATTACTATTATTATCCACATGCTTATTATCACATTTATTTTGTAGGTGTAATGAAATTTTACTTATATCACAAATATTAACCATTTTCAAAGCAATTCTATTTTGATACACACACAATTGGTTACAATCAATTACTAATTTAAACTCTTTACACTCAGGAAGTCCCAGAATAAGATAAGGCAAGTCATTGTCCAAAACATATGCAGAAATGTTTCTAATTATTTTCCCTATTCTCAAAGTTAATACACATTTAGTTGTAATTAAGATTTCACCCTCAGCTTGCCTGACCTTAATTGGAGAGCTTGAATAGCACTTCAGTTGACATTGCTTGACCAGCTTTTGTGACATCAGACTAATAGTCGAAGCAGTGTCAATCACACAATTTAAAAAATTCTGTTTCTCATTTTCATATAGTCTTTTTGTTTTGTCAACCCTATTATTTCTGATAATGTTTCCCCTCAATGACAGTAATTGTCATTCTGGCGCCTGATCTCTTTCAAATTCAGGTTCCTCATAATGATGTTTATTGTCTGACACCGACATCTTATTAAATCTCTCATTAATAGAGCAAGTTTGTTCCCAATGATAAGCATTACTTATGCCAAAGTTAGAACATTTTCGACAGGGTCTAGATGGTAAGTCTGCATATTGTTGGTGGTGATTAATTTGGTTATTGGGGTTGGGTGCAAAATTTCTATTCAACTTTTGATCTCTGGGTTGCCATTGTCTGAATTGTTGCTGCTGACTATAATTAGGTCTAAACTGAGTTTGTTGATTATTATTAGGTCTAAATTGAGGCTGGGAAGAGTAATTTTGTCTAAATTGGTGAGGTGGGCTATAATTCATCCTAACTTGAGGTTGGTTGTAATAATTCTGTCGTAATTGGTTCCTATTTTCAAATCTAGTGTTAAAAAAGTTATCCCGATCCCCTTGATTAGTTTTGTTTTCTTCATTATTTATTTTGTTTAGCTTATTAGCCAACACTATCCATTCTGTTGTGGTTTGAGGAGGATTTGCAGCTATGGTCATTCTCATTTGAGCATTTAGGCCTTGTGTTAGGCCTTCTAGTATTAATTTCTGTGATAACCCCAATCTCTTTCCTACATCAATTTTTTTATGAAAATATTTAGTTAAGTCATCATTATATTCAAATTTCAAATTGGAAAATTCAGAGAATTCCACGCTATCTGCCTCAAAGAATAATTCTTGCAAAGTGTCTTTTAATTCTGTCCAATCTTGGATGTCTAGGCAATTATTACAAAAACGGTTAGAGCCTTTCCCCTGAGAAATTTTGAAATACTTTTTATTTTTTGTTCATTTGGAACATTTGCTTGGGAAAATTTCTGCTCAATATAGGCAAGCCATTTTTGTAATTTCATTCCCCCCTCTGGGTCAAAAGGAATAAAATCCCTGAATTCCCTCTCTACATATTCAAGTTGAAAATCGTCCTTGCATTCTGTCTCAATTTTATCTTCCCCCTGAAATTCTGTCTTTATAGATTTATCTTCCATCTTATAAGTTTAACACAATATCACAATTATATTTCAATTTAAAACAAGAATATAATATCATATAATCATAGTTTACTACACAATTTAAAAAAGTTTATGATGGGAGACATACAACCTGGTCATGTGATGCTTGTCTTGTTACTGTAAAATTCTCGGTTGCACAAATTTTATTTTTATTTATTCACGGTACAGCGCTAGGGCTTGCATACCGGCTTAATTAAATTCACACACAAGAACACCTCGATGATTTTTGAATGGTGGGGATTACGCACTTTTTAGAAGACACAGAAAACTTGTAGAGTGGTCGTGTAGTAGTAGAAATATCCAGTTCCAGTCACAGTCCGTAATGAATGCACTCCTGTGTGCATTGGAGAGAGAAGAGAAGAAGAAAAAAAAACCGACTAAAGTTCACAGGAATGTTGTCCCAACTCTGCATACGGTTGCACGAATGAAGACAGTTTAATTATATTTCACGAAAATTTGGGAAAATGAGCTTGAAAAACATCGTGCTGCAGCAAAATCCTTACGATGACGTTTTGGCAGAAGAATCCATGCACAAATTTTACGAGTCCGTAGAACCAAGATTGTTTCAGTCGCCATTGAAAAATTCCATCATAGTAATCTTATATGAAACCAAAAAAAAATTTTTTTTTTTTTTTTTATCGTGCTGGAGTCATCAGAATATTGAATCAGGTACAGAATGTAGTGTGCCAAGGAATTGTATTTATGAAAACTGAGAGGGATTCCCTTTCACTATCATTACTCTCGTTGAGAGAAGAAAAAAAAAAGGAGAGAAACACTTTCGCCCCAGCATCGCACGCCTCGACGCCGATAGTTGAAGAATCCTCGCCGTTAGAAGAAAGAAAAAAAAAAACAAGCGAACCTCCTCCGTCAGTTGAAGAATCCTCGTCGTTAGAAGAAAAAAACAAAAACTTGTAAAATCCTTGGGTGTTTCCCGACAGAGATTCGAGTCCTCGCCGACTTTCTGTAACATGGGAGACTGACACTGGCCCAATAGATATCGAAATCTCCCATGTCACGGTGAGAAGAAGATATTAATACTACAGTTCACTTCATAGCAAAACGACGTACTCGGCTTCTTACGGAAAAGACTTTATTACGTCTATTCAAGTCAGTTACAAAAAGAGAAAAGCGTACATGTACATGGTCCCAAACCTTATATAACCTCATCTCGTCATGTGATCGTAGTAGGGTTTAATTGGTTAAAAGTTAAGAAAAGGCGTGACAAATGCGCTACAGCGTTTAATTTTCTGCCCACGCCACGCTAGTTTCTTTTTCGCTTAAACAGGCAGCCATTTAATTTTTTCCACTAGAGGCCTTTTAGGACTTAGATTTGAAAACGAAAGTTAGCTCGTACGCCCAAGGGAATTTAGAATAATGTTAGATTTTAAAATGGAATTTAACGCGAATGCCCAAAGGGAATTACCTGTTTCAAGGAATTAAAAAAGGGTTTGTAATTTGGAATAGTAAAGTGAGGAATTAATAGTTTTTAAATGTTAAGATTGTTGAATTAAGAAATTACTAGTTTTTAATATTATATATATATATATATATATATATATATATATATATATATATATATATATATATATATACATGAATCAAGCGGTGAATGGGGCCATGTTAGAGGTGAATTAAAGTTATTTCACCCGATTCCTGATAAAAATGAAGAGTAACATTGATTCAATTACTCATTTAAGTTACTTAAACAAGCTTTCTGTCAAAATGTGCATGTGATGTCACGTGATAAACGTGTTGTCGAAAGCAGTGGGCGGACGGTTGGACCAATAAATCATCATTCTTAACGAAAAGGAAACAATGTCCACTATTTCGTGCGAAACATTTCGATGAAATTTATTCCTATACATTGCGTCTGCCATTTATCTCAGTTTTTCTCACAACAGAAATGTTTCATTAGAATTCGCGGTTTTTCAATCCCGATGTTAGTGTTTAATTCGCCTGTGTTCTATAAAAAGGGCGAATACCCATAGAGATTAACATTCATATTCGCCCTTTTTTACAGAACACAGACGATATATTAATATAAACAAAAAATAACGCCATTTAAAGTGATTCTTAATGAAAGGGAAGACTAACATTGATTTAATCAGCTCATTTAAATAATTTCTACAAGCTTTCTGTCAAAACGGGCATGCGATATCACGTGGTGAATATGTTGTTGAAAGCAGGAATGGGCGGACAGGACCAATAAATCATCGAAATGCCAGACAGCCGACCGATAAATCATCATTCTTTACATAACGGAAACAATGTCCATTGTTTTGTGTGAAACATTGCGACGAACGTAGGGTAAATTATTCCTAAATTGTTTGCCATTTTTTTCCTTGGCCAAAATTCTCTAAGAATAGAAATATGTTTGCTTAGCATTGGTGATTGATAATTGATGACAGTTACTTTAATGTACTTCGAATATTAAAATCTGTGACAATGTAGATGCATAAGAAATAAGTTTTTTAGGATGCGTAAACGTGGTGGAAAGGCGTGTTCACACTGCATCCCGACCGTTGGGTTGTGTTACTCAGTTGACACCGAGATTTTGACATATCTTGTGATTGGTTTGTCGTACCACTTGGTCCATGAATTTAGCACGGTGATTAGTTATAAAAATTTTAATAGTTATTTTTTACAGATTTTGGGACACAAAATTGTTGTGTTAAGGAAACGTATTCACATTGTTTTCTTAAATGTTGTTATAGAATAAAAACTTCTTAGCGATATCAGTAATCAAAAGAAGCAAATTGAAGGTCGAACTTCCAATTACTGTAAGCGAAATATGACTATTAATTTGTGAGTCTGAATATACATACGACAAAATGTAAAAAAAAAAAAAAAATCCCTAAATACCTTAATACTAAAAAGCAGATTTCCTCAATGCATTAATTACTTTCACTACAGTCGCTCGTCTTCTATTCGAGTATCAATTTTTTTATACGAGTAATAGGCTATTTATATATATATATATATATATATATATATAACCGATAGTGAAAATAATAAAAGTAAAACAATATTTTTAAGACTACAGCGGCGCAATACTAAACCAGATAATCGATTTTCTTTCATATCATTTGAAGTATTTTTCATCCAGAACTAGGTTATAAAGCAAAAATACGCAGGATGTCAAGAAATGCACTCTGTCACTACTCTTTTCTTACCAAATGACTAAACTCAAATAAAATACATTATTTTTTATAATTAATCATTAAAACACAGACCTGTGCTAATCCCCAAAAACAACAGGCTTATCTGTTGCGGGCGATAAATACTAAAAATGTACGAAAGGAAATCCATTGCCATTTTCCAGCTTCATAATCTTGTTTTCCCAACATCCTTTTTTCTTTTCATTCGTACTGAAAATACTTTTGCCCTTTCAGTTTTATCGATTACGGAACATTCGAACTTTTTATTTTGTTTTTTGTATGTGAAGAGATGGTTTGTTATAAAGATTTAAATCCTTTGATGAAAAAAAATAACTCTAAACCTGTAATAAAGTATCGTGGCTTGACTTAAAATCTTTCTTTATTTGTTTTTTTGTGTGTTCAGTTAATGCATGATAACCTGCTTCCGTTTATAAGCTCCGCGCTAAACATTATGCTTCCGAACTTCTTTATCTTCTCAAATAAATAGGATTTTTATCTTCGAATTCTTTATCTGGTGTTGTATTGGATTAATGCTTTCGGCCTCACGTGTCTTTACCGATGACGTTGCACATTTATTGCATTCTTCGAGTCCATTGTTTTAAAATGTAGTCTGCACTCATAAATGCTGGCTTTTGTTTCTTCATCCAGCTTTGTTAAATCCCGTCACTATCCGAAACAAACGTTTATTTAACCGAATCCCCATCCCACCCCAACTACAGGGATTGTATAAAAAAGTATCGGGAACAATTTTTTTTCCTGACGTGACTGTCCGTCGGAGCGCGTTTGCACAGTGCATGCTCGGTGGTGGGGTATGTGACCTTCAAGACGAGCAAAGTGCCAGTCGCCTGCGAGCAT
The DNA here is from genome assembly GCA_907164885.2 of Dolomedes plantarius. Taxonomy (NCBI): domain Eukaryota; kingdom Metazoa; phylum Arthropoda; class Arachnida; order Araneae; family Dolomedidae; genus Dolomedes; species Dolomedes plantarius. Next base: position 50,019,887 of record OU015502.1, on the reverse strand, counting down.
TCGTTGAGGCTAGATCGTGTTTTTAGTGGACCCCTCTCTAATGACTTGGTGCAAGCGCAAAATACAACGAACGATTCAGGTAAGCCATTAAATTTTGTGTTGTACTGGGGAAATCGGATACGGAGACCTTTAACATGATTTACCAAGTATTCAAGGATGAAAGCGTGTCACAAACGGCAGTTTTAAGTGGCACAAGCTCTTCAAAGATGGCCGAGAGAAAGTGGAGGACGATCCCCGCACTGGACGGCCGTCGACCTCAAGAACCGACGACAACTGGCAACGTGTGCTTGAAGTGCTGAATTCAGACCGTCGGTTAAATGTGCACATCAATGGTCACAGATTAAATTGGCATTGATAAGATGACAGTGCACAGAATTATCATGAAAATTTGGCGATGCGAAAGATTTGCTCTAAACTCGTCCCGAAGGTCTTGACGGACGATCAAAAGCAGAGGCGAGTGTCTGGTAGCGAAGACCTTCTGCAACGCGTTGAAGAAGACCCCCAGCTTTTTGGACAACGTAATCACAGGAGACGCAACTTGGACATTTGTTGAATACGACCCGGAAACAAAGCGGAAAATTTCAAAATGGCACACTGTGGCATCACCTCGTCCAAAAATGGTTCGAATGAGCAAATCTAGAGTGAAAGACTTGCTCATCGTTTTCTTCGACGCCAAGGGGGTTGGTATACGCATTTGTACCAGAGGGGAATCAGTTAATGGTGCTTTTCAACTAGAAGTGCTAAGAAGACTGAAGACAAGGGTTAACCGGGTGAGGCCAGCCATCGCCGGAAATTGGAAATTGCATCACAACAATGCACCCACCCACACCTGCTCCAGTGTCCCGACTACCTGCCCATAATCGGCATCTCGACGATTCCCCAACCCCCTTTACAGTCCCGACATAGTATCAGCAGACTATTTCCTATTCCCAAAAGTGAAATCCTCCCTGAAAGAACGCCATCATGGGACCATAATTGCCGTCAAAGAAGCTTGCTAGCGTACTCTTAAGTTCCGGAATCTGCTTACCAGGGAGCCTTCGAATCGTTGAAAAACCGCTGGCAAAAGTGTGTCTACGCTCAAGGGTTGTACTTTGACGACATTTGAGGTATTGTAGCAATATCTCAAATAAATCTATTTTTCCTCAAACTTTTCCCGATACCTTATATATATATATATATATATATATGTCTGTGTGTGTGTGTGTGTGTGTGTGACATTATATAATTATAAGTATTTATAATTATATAATGTGTTTTTTTGTGTGTATATATACACTCTACAGTCACATGAATGTGGCCAACGGTCAAAAGCCAGAATAACCAGCTTTCGCAGCACGGACCTCTGTGAGACGGGAAGGAACAGAGTCAATGTGGTTCTTGAAGGTACTGACAGGGATTTGGACCCATACCGACTCCAGTTCCGTGGTCAGTTTCCCTAGGTAGCGCGATTGAGTTTCTATGGCGTGAACAACCCGATCGATGTAGTCCCACAGATTCTCGATTGGGTTTAATTCCGGGATATTTGGGGAGTAGGGGAGTACGGTACTCTCATCCTGGTGCCATTTGAACTACGCACGAACACTTCCAGCCGTATAACACGTCGTTTTGTCCTTCTGAAATCAGGACAATGTAACGGACCATAAGACATTGTCCTCGTGCTGAAGGAAAACAATTTCGCATTTAGGGCGGCCCATCGTGCATTCTATAATGAACGCCAATGCAATGCCACGAAAATATTCCGCAGACCATAACGCAGCCTCCTCCAGCTTGGACCCTTTCTGCAATTCTTACACGGTGTTTGTTTTCTAACGTTTCCCGTCGTATACGCCGACGTCTATTTTTTCCGATGGAGCATAAAACGTGATTCATCGAAAAAGCCATCTGCGCTGAACTGTCGTTGAGGATACACTTTTGGTAACCACTTGATTCAGTTCATTTGTGCGGCCACTTGTTCAACAGTTGCACGTCTATTCGCCAGAATGCATCTCCGCACCCGATGTTCACCTCTATCATCTACGGCACGTGGTGCACCCCACTTGCTACATCATATACGTTTGTTTGTTTCTTTGTTTTTTTGAGTGTGTGTGTGTGTCTATCTGTCTGTCTGTCTGTCTGTGTGTACAAAAGCGCTCCAGAGAAAATTAAAGACAAGTTAATAATATGTAACGAGGTGCACATGCACTCATTTCTTTCCAAATTACTAAACACAAATAAATTTTATCCCTCCGGTTATATCAATTGTTTTAAAATGTAGTCTGCAGTAGTTAATGCTGGCTTTTATTTGTTCATCCAGAATTGTTCCATCTGGTATCTACCTGTAACAAACTTCAAATAAACATTCTACGTATACACACTCAAGCAGATTATATATATATATATATATATATATATATATATATATATATATATATATATATATATATATATAATACACTTCCTACTAATTATTGCCCGGACCCTACGTATTTCTCTTATTTTGAACATTCTGCGATAACCGCTAATTAGGTGACCGGGATGTAAGTATAAAAATGTAGTGGTTGATTTAAGTAGTCGATTAGAAGCAACATGACAGCTCGTAGTGAGCTCAGTGATTTTGAAAGGGCAGTTATCGTAGGATGTTTTATAAGTGGAAAGTCTATACGTGTCATAAGCTTTGAATTGGAGAATCCAAAATTAACACTGACCGATGTTATCAGTATGTGGTGGAATTTCGGCATTACTAGCGCCAGAGAGCATCTAGGAGGAAAGCCCAAACTGAAGGTTGGAGGTAGGACGCTTGTTAAAATGCTTAACCAGATGAAACCATCGAACCTCTGCCGGGAACATCCTGCAAGAATTTCAAAGCAGCACTGGTACTTTCGACTGCATAAATAATGTCCTGAAAAGTGTCATGCATTTGGATATAATGCAGACGAACAGCATATAAGCCGCTTATCACAAAGGATACGATTCGAGGTACGATTCGAGTATACGAATAGCATGGTGCAAAGAGTGTAAAAACTTTTTTCCACCGGTCGATCGTCAAATCGTATGGAGTAACGAATCAAGATTCACATGTGTTTAGTCAGGTGGTATGGATTTGGAGACAGAATCCAGAACACATACTACCGGGGAGTGTAGTATCAACAGGGCAGTTTGACGGTGGTACTTCCTAGACCACTGGTTGTTGTTCCTCGTACCATGACGATAAATCAGTATAAAGGTCGATTTATATAGCGCGTGAAGTGAACGTAACGGGAACGACCCGAGCGCGCGACGAGTCGTCGTAATCATTTCCTCCCTGTTTTTCAATGGAACAGTTTATACTGCGCCGTGACACATCCGATTCTCGGCAGATTCCCGGCCGAGAATCGGCGCCAACGATTCGAAGCAGGAAGTCGTTCACTCCTCGGCCGTCTCTCGTTCATGACAGAAAGTAAAAAGTGGCTATTCAAGATATAATTTACATACTGTTATTTATGTTTGATATTTAATATGTATGATGAAAACTCATTGAGCTGGTGAGAGGTTTTGTACGATTTGGCCCACTAAAATACATGAATCCAAAGTTCAAAATGACAATTCGGAAGGCAATAGGAGAAAATTATACTTGAAATTACAATTGGTCCACTAAAATATAAAATTTATCAATTTGTATGAATAATGAAACAATGGAAAAATTATTTACACGATTTAGAAAGTGCAAATTGTTAAAAACAAATACTTACATGTATGGATTTGTTGGTTATAAAGCAATTTTTCTTGCTTTCTGAGCAGCAAAATTGTATATTAAAAGTGAAAAGTCCAAAGATGATGAGAGATCATTTTCATTAGAAATAAGTGCCAAGGAGGACAGGCGTACATTCCGTATTCAAAAGCATTCTGACTGTACCTGCTTTGTAATATTTTCAATTCTTGTGGGAAAAGTGGGAAATAAAATCCATTATAATGATAGAGATAACAAGTAAAAGCCATTTTTTGTTTACCTCACTCCTTCAGACTTCAAACCCCTTTCTTCCCAACAGGTTTGGAGCCAGGGCCACCCATAGGGGGGGGGGGGGGCAACTGGGGCATTTTGCCCCAGGCCCCCAACTGCCGGAGGGGCCCCGAAAAAGTTTTAAAAAATTATTTATTAGATTTCCTCCAAAAGAAAATTCTGAAACTTGTACCGTACTTCAAAATTCAAAATAATCTCCTGAAAAAAGGCCCCCCCCCAAAAAAAAAATAAATAAAGAAAAATAAATTATTCGATTAATCAGATTTCTTGGGGCCCCCAACAGAAGTTTGCCCCAGGCCCCGTAAAGTCTCTGGGCGGCCCTGTTTGGAGTGCATTTACTTATTTGTCTTACACTCCCTGGAGAAATGTCTTGTCTATTGTTTGCTTTGAAGCAAACATTTGACCAAATGGTATTAGTATTCGTTCACAAGGATATGTTCACGTTTTTCTCAGTTTGTAACTATTCGGTGAAAACGAACAAAGTCCGACAAAACGGTTTATAATTCTTTAAATGACTGTATGTAGTGACTGACAGATAGTAGAAACTGATATTGAAAAAAAGGATTGATAATCAAGGGTTTACTATAACTGAATTGAAGATAAATCATGTTTTTTTAACCGAGAAATTTTTCGAATTAAAAGGGTAGTTTGTGAATTAAGATTCTTTCTGCGATTCTTTAGAAAAAATCGAAACATATATATTTTTATAAGTTGAATTATAGAAACCGCGAAAAATTAGGGATTTCTTTAAAAATCCGTAACATTTAGAAAAGTGTTGCTATGAGAAATAAAACTGGCGGCCCTGGGCGGTTACCCAGTTTGTCCACCCCTAAGCACGGCCCTGGCTCTCCTCTTCCTCCTCCTCTAACAAAAGTGTGATAATGGCTAAATATTTAACTGAAAAATGAAACCGCGCCATGACGTTACAAATCTTTCACAACTAATGAAACACGTTCCCGTTACTTTCTACTCCCGTCTCTGTATAAACACATGCATCCGGCGCCCGGGCTCGGCTCGTTCCCGTTACGTTCCCTTTACGTGCCTGTATAAATCAACCCTAATGGCTTTCTAGAGTAGAAGTCGCCAAGACAATCTTTCCCTTCCTACATGGAGGCAGCGACACGGAACTAACGATTGTCACTACGAGGATGAGAATGTCCCACGAAACACAACTGCAGCTGCTGGTAGCCTGCACAGTTTTCCAATATCAATCCAATGTAGCATTTTTGGGAGGAACTGGATCGACAAGTGAGGTTTTGACCAACATGTCCGAGACCAGGTACTATACTCGCACCGACTTTGCAGGAGGAACGGATAAAATTTCCACTTAATGCAATACTGAAATTGGTCGAAAGTACTTCTAAGATGGTATTATCTGTAATCGCATCAAAAGATATTCCTACCTCTAAGATAATGATACTATCTTCACATTTTTTCTCAAATGTCCAGACAATTTTTGATATATATATATATATATATATATATATATATATATATATAGATTGATTGATTGATTGATTGATTGGTAGGGATGGAGATATGCACTCCAGACTAATTGAAAAGAAAAATACACAGATTTCACAAAATGCGCCCTCTGTCACTACTCATTTCTTCCCAAGTTACAAATCTTAAATAAATTACACTACTCTTTATAATTAATCATTAAAACACGGACCTGCACTAATCCCCAAAAACAACGAGCTTATCTGTTGCGGGCGATAAATACTAAAAATATACGAAAGGAAATTCACAGCCTTTTCCAGCTTCATAATCTTGTTTTCCCGATGTTCTTTTTCTTTTAACTCGTACTGAAAATGCTTTTGATCTTTCAGTTTTATCGATTACGGAACATTCGATTTTTTTTTGTGTGTGTGATAGGTAGATAGATAGATATATAGATAGATATAAAAAAAAGTTTAAACCTGTAATAAATTGTTGTGGCTTGACTTGAAAGTTCTCTTTCTCTGGTGTTTTCGATTAATGTTTAATAACCTGTGCTAAGCTGTGTGTTAAAATATTATCTTTCTGAACTTCTTTATCTTTTCGAATAAATTAGATTTTTATTTTGGAATCGCTTATCTCGTAAGAGGAATTAGATTTTATAGATGTGCCGGAAGTAAAAGACACCAAGTCCATTTAAAAAGACTGTTTAACTTTATTCTTTCATGATTTTTGTACTAATCTCAGTGGTGCAACTCTCTAACTCGAATGTTTGTATAGAATAGACCCGGCAATTGAAAAGGGCACCATGACCCATCATTGTTGCGAGGAAAATAGCATTAAGTGGATTTCTTTAAGACCTCCTGCAATATTCAATCAGTTGGACATTTACCCAGTTCCGTCACATTAACCCGGGAATTCCTAGCCGTACCCTTTGGTACCAGCAATCACTACTTCAAAAATACCTCTTCTTTTTGGGAAAAACTTAACGTTCTGATTTTTAGTTAATAGATGGCACCACTAGACAGTCTAAAGAAGAAATTATAACAGTCAGATGAAGTAGTTAAGCACGTGTCTATGCTATTAGTCTCAAGAAAGTTTAGCGTCTTGAAAACAAGCGAAAAAATGGCTCGTCGTCAAAAGTAAGTACATTTTATAGATATTTAAAATTTATATGTGAGTTGATGAAATGTGTATTTTTATTTATATTTGTATGCTCTTTTGGTAGGCTACATTTAATAAAAAAATCTATCTTATTATATACGAAAATTTTTGTTCTGAAATTTGGCGGTACCGTATGTTACCGCTAGGCTTTCATGTTAGCTTTTAATAAGTTATGTAGAAACTGTGTATTAATTCATTTTACTCATGTTTCTGTGACTTAAAAAATAAATAAGTTTTTCTTTCTTTTGGAGTAACAGGTATATTTGTGTTTTACATTTTAAAAATTAATTGACTTATTTATTTTTTTATATAATAATAATAATAATAATAATAATATAATAATAGTCATTATTATTATTATTATTATTATTATTACGTTATATATATATATATATATATATATATATTTTATTATTATTTTATTCTGAGTATTATTATATCAGTGAAAGCTTGTTGTAGTCAATCAAACTTCCAAGCTAATTTGAGGGACATTTCATACATATAATTTTTTTTATAGACATTTAACACTTGAAGAGGCACTTCAACTGTTTGATGAACTAGATTCTCATGATATTGAAGAAATTTATATTGAGCCCCCCAATGCTGCTGAAAACACTGACGGAAATTCTGCAGAGGAAGATGAAGGAGGTCTTACAGACAATTTGTCTGGTAACCAGTTACGGGCAAATGCCGAAATAAGAATGAAAGTACAAAAAAATTGTGGCGATACTGAAATTTCAGATTCCGAAGAAGAATTAGACACTTCCAAGGCAATAACTGATGGGCCTCCAAGTGCAAAGAAACAACGGAAGAATAAAAGATCAAATTCTTCAAAGAAAAGTATATGGGTTAATAAAAATATAAAAGATTTTAATTCATTTTTCCCACAAACAGATTATTCAGACTTTCGTTCAAAATCATCACTTGAAATGTTTGAAATGTTTTTGATGATGATATAATCTCACTTTTAACATCAGAAATAACAAAGTATGCTTTATTTGTGTTGATCCTCAAGTGGCACCTGAAGAAAGATTTCACTGGAATTCTTATTCGTTGGAATTCAATGGAATTCTTATTCATTGGAATTTTTATTCGTTGGATGTTTCATTGCTTTTCTTACAAAATGTAACTTTATTTGAATATGTAATTAAAATTTTATGTGGGAATTAAAATGTAAACTGTTCGTCATAAAAATTGCTTTTGTTTCTTTAAAAAAAAGAATTTTGAAAAAAAGGTGATTTGATAGTGTAAGAGCCTAGCGGTACCATATGGTACCAGCAGTTTCTGACTAAAATAATTTAATTTTTTTTAAACATTTTATATTAACCTAAGGAAGGTAATAAACATATACTAAAGTGTAAAAGTAAATTTGAGAAAGAAAATTAATTCAGGCTTTGCAGCGTTAATGTGACCACCGCCCACTTTCATCTTCGGCACGAAATAACTAATCGCAGAAGGCACGTTGCAGAACTGGCACTGGAGGTTATATAATATGTGTCAGGGTGAAACAGAAAAGAGGGGTCTCGTTGGAGAAATGCAGAAACTGAACGATGTATTTGACGTTCAAAGGGACAGGATTGACATCTGGGCCAAGGGGGGTAGCATTTCAGAAACGGCTAATTTTGTGAATTATTCGCGTGCCGCCGTGGTAAAAGTGTACTGTGTATAACAAAATGGCACTCTCTAAGATCAGTGACCTGGCAATTGTGATTAACCATGGACCATAGATGACAGAGGTGAACGACCACTGCGGAGATGCGTTCAGGCGAATAGACTTGCAGCCGTCTACCAAGTCACCGTACAAATGAACCAAGGGGTTAACAAAAGTGTATCCTCCATGACCAACGTTGCTGCGTATGGTGCTCCGCAGCAGACGTCTGGTCTATGCTGACGGCTGTTCTTCGCCTGGAATTTGTGCACCAGTACCGCTGCTGAGTGTCTACTGAGTAGCGACAGGTGACTTTTTTTCCGGTGAATCACATTTTATGCTGCTTCGAACAGGTGGACGGTGGCGTATACGTCGTGAAACGTCAGAAAACAAACACCCTGCATCAATTAACGGATGTGTCTAAGCTGGCGGAGACAGCGTTATGGTCTGGGGAATATTTTCGTGGCATTCCGTGGGTGCACATATCAATGTGGAAGGCACGATGGGTCAACGGAAGTATGCATCTGTCCTTGCATACCATGCCCACTCCTACATGGGAAATTGTTTTTCTTCAGCGCGATGGCAACGTCGCATGGCTCGTCGCGTTTTCCTGATTCCAGCAGGAGAATGCGAAGTGTCATACAGCTCGCAGTATATGTGCGTAGTTCGAAGAACACCAGGAGGAGTTTACCGTACTCCACTAGCCAATAAGTTCCAGGATTTAAACCCAATCGAGAATCTATTGGACCACCTCGATCAGGTTGTTCGATCCATGGATCCTCAACCGCGCAACCTTGGGCAGCTGGCCGCGGAACTGGTGTCTGCATGGCTCGACATCCCTGGAGTACCTTCCAGAACCTCATTGATTCTCATCCTGCCCGTCTCCCAGCGGCCCTCGCTTTGAAAGGTGGTTATTGTGGCTTTTGACAGGTGGCCACAATAATGTGACTGTACAATATATACTATTCTTGTAGAACTAATTTTAATAATTTCATGAAGAAAACCCAAAAAATTCAAGATCTTATAAATTAGGTTCAATAATTTAGATCTCCTATTCCAGAAGTCATTTAGTTGCCATATACTCCTACGTCCTAAAATTTAAATGTTTCACGTTCGTTATCTCCTATTGTATAAAGGTCATTTTTCAGTTATTTAAGGGTCTAGATTAGCAACTTCTTCCTTTCATATACTTCTTTTTCTAACTTATAGAAAAGCTAACCACCATAATATAAGCGCTAAACTTTAAAGGAGGTGTAATCCAAATTATAAATTTAAACTATAGGGAAAAGGGTGAGCAATGGTGACAGATTATGGTTTGAGGATGTCCAAACTAAATTTATTCGGTCAACTTCTTGCTCTTCGACATATATAACAAATTTAAATGAAAAATCCCGCGTTCGATTCGAAATTCGGCTGACCACCCACATTGAACGACCAAAAGCTGATGTAATTGTATGAGCTCTAACCAGGGCTTGAAATGGACATGCCCCAAAACAATCAGTTCCGATCAAATTCGTTCAAGTCGAATTTTTATATATCTATTCACATGAAACCATTATTTACGGATGGATTTGAATTTGCTCCAAACGATTTTTTTTCGTTCCGGATATATCGCTTCCGACACGGAGCAATTCATTTGTTCCGAGTAAAGAATAGTTACGAGTCGAAACAAAAAATGCATCTCACAGAAACGATTTTGTTCCTTTTCCTCTTTAGTGAATTTTGAAAGATTATTAAACTATTCCGATGTGCTCAAAATTTATAACTTTGGAATTTTCAGGATACTTCTATGCAGAATATCGTTTCAAGCATCCCAGATCTCAGGGTTACTTAGTAAACTTTACAATTTATCGGTATGTGTATTAAGCTATTGATCTATATATCTATCACGACAACTTTTGAATAGATTGAGGTAGACACTTCAACTGTGGCACAAAAATAGCTCTTCTCTAGTAGAAGAAACAATTCACTGGCCAGCAAAATGTGGCCAGAGGAAAATTGTGAAATTTCAATAAAAATTTTCGAAAATTTGTCAAGATTGATGTTTTTAACAAATGTCTCGAGTTGGGTATCTGTTTTTGTGTATTTTTTCATTCTGAATCGTACGAGGCTAAAATCAAGTTTACAGATTCAACCGGTTTTTAAAATTTGTTTCGAGTTAGAAGGATTCTTTTAACAACATAATTTTTTCAAAAAAGTTTTTGACTTGAAATATAAAAAGCATGCGTTAAATTCACTACATGAACCTTCATTCGTTTCCAAAATATTCGCTTTATTCATTACGTTTAGGTACATATAATTTCATGTATACAAGGCATTAATTTATTTTGTAAGAAATATAATATATGTCTTCCGGACACTGTATTTGTTTTTACCCTTTAGTACAAAAAGAACATAGAATTGAATTATATTATCAACCCCTTCTTTTTAACTATTTCTGGGAAACTGGGTAGTACACGTTAAACAAACTCTTTAGATAACATATATAAAGTGACGAGAATCTTAAATCGACGCCCGGTGGCGTAGTGGTTAAAAGTTTCAAGTTGCCACGACTGATGTCCAGGGTTCGATCCTACGACAGAGCAAAGTGACTCAGCTTTTCATCCCTTGAGTGGGTCTATAAAATGAGGACCAAGCATGCTTGGGAACTAACTCTGGGGGTCCTGAGTAGCGCTGACAACCTGACTGAGACACATGCTGTATGGCACCAAAAGACCACTGTCAAGAAAGCGGAGATGGGCAACAACGGCTTTGGTTCACATTCGGACTGTTGTGCCATGAGTTTAGAACCTTAAATCGGATTTTAGAATGATGAAACATATTTCTATAATTTTTGTTTTTAATCGGAATAAAATTTCAAGAAGCGAAATTATTTTGCTCCTTGCCGAATAAATTCAGAAGGATAAAAAAAAATTCGATCCTTTGAATTAAATCCGCAGAGGAATCATTTTTTTGTTTATTTGTTCCGGTTCGGATAGAAAACTTTTGACTTTAATATTTCTATTCGGTTCGAGAGATTCGGGTCGAAGCAAAAAGGATTCGTTGTTCGGATAGATATCTTGAAGCCCTGGTTCTAACGAAAGAGAATTACTCCAATCTGTACTATATTGCGGAATTCAGTTGGCGACTACGAACAACAAAATTAAATTTCCGGCTAGAAATTTAATTCACAATCAAAAGGTAAAAAGATTGCAAGCCAAGTTCGAAGCCTAGAGGTAGCTTAGTGGTAGAGCGTTGCCTTCGATATTAAGTTTGCTCGGTTCGAATTCCGGATAGCGCCCTTAAATATATTAGTCTTTAGGCCAGAAATGTGCACGTATAATCCATATATATATATATATATATATATATATATATATATATATATATATATATATATATATATATATATATATATATATATATATATATATATATATATATATATACCGGGTGGCCTTAATTAAACTGACAGTGCTCACAGTGTTCTGTAGCGCGATCTATTTGCGAGAATGACGCCACATTTTCTAGGAAGATTAAACAAGACGGGGGACGAAGGATTCCGCGAAAAAATAAATTAGTTCCAAAATTCACCGCTAGGGGAATATTTGGCGCTGTGTAATAGAAAATAGAAATTCCGCTGTGAACCCACACCAAACAGTTACCTTTGGTGAATGTAAGGGAATTTCTGTGACTGCATGTGGTGATTTGCCATCCCAAATTCGGCAGTTCTGGGTATTCACAGTTCCATGGTGGGCCTCGTCTCCCCATAAGATTTTCCACGGCCAAGCATCATCCACCTCCATTCTGGCAAGAAAGGTGAGAGCAAAAGTCAATCGCTTATCATGGTCGGGGTACAGTAACTCCTGTACACGGCTGATCTTGTACGGATAGAAGTTGATAATCTTTCGTAAGATTTTCCATACCGTACTGTAAGGCATATCCATATTCCGAGCTAATCCACGAGCGCTAGAGGTGGCAGCAATATTGTCTGGTCCTCTGTCGACAATCGCCGTGGCAAGTGCTTCGATTGTATCCGGTGGTACAGGTTTTCGTCCTCTGCCTGACTGAACCTTCAGAGACCCTGTTTTCTCAAACGTCGTAACCATTGCTTTTAGCCCATTAACTGACACAGGACCGTTACCTTTACGCATTTTTTTGTGCGTTCTAAAAGCATGAAGAGCAGCTGACGCGTTGCACTGGTTGAGGTAAAAGAATTTGACCAGTAACGCACGCTCGACTAAAGAAGGAGACATTGCACATAAACTTTCAATCCGATTGATTCGAAACGTAACACATTGCCTTTTAAAACCCAAGCAGCTGGCACTGTGCCAATGGATGTAACGTGAAATTTGAATAAAGAACTTCTTCTTCTGCTCAGCGTACGTGATATTGCAGATCACGAGACTTTATCGGTGTTTATGTAGATTTTACGCTTTTTTAAAAGTGTTGCCATATTGCACTTGAACTAAATAAGAAAATGTGCATAATAAAATGTAATTTTATTCCGTATTAATTTGCATTTGTTAACACTCTATTTTCTATTACACAGCGCCAAATATTCCCCTAGCGGTGACTTTTGGAACTAATTTATTTTTTCGCGGAATCCTTCGTCCCCCGTCTTGTTTAATCTTCCTACAAAATGTGGCGTGATTCTCGCAAATAGATCGCGCTACAGAACATTGTGAGTACTGTCAGTTTAATTATGGCCACCCGGTATATATATATATATATATATATATATATATATATATATATATATGAAATGTCCGGATGGACATCTCATGAAGTGGTAGCTTACATCGTTGCCGGAAAATAATAAAATCAGCTTCAGGAACAAACTAATTTATTAAACAGTAAAGCAACACATCTTACTCGCTTCGAGCCACTCCAGTGTCTCTCGCAAAGAGCACCAAAATAGAATTAGGTCAGAGAGGTTGCCAGAATCGGCGGAGGAAGTTAGTATGTGGGAAGGCGAATTGTTTACGCCAAATATATATATATATATATATATATATATCCGCAGTCTTTCTATGATGTCAGAGAAGGTGGAAGAACGTACAAGCTACCGAGGTGCCGCCCCTGGAAGGGCTCAGTCAAAGTGGAGGTGGTAACTGACTGAAGGACTACTCGGAACCTTGTGGTGCCATTGCAAACTGTAGCCGCATCCATGAACCAGCAAGTCTACATGTACTTTGTCTGGAATACTCTGGTCTGGGGGCATAGGGAACAACTATCACTGTAGGCTGTGTACATTTAGAATGAAGAATAACCTGCTACTTTTGATGCACCGCCTAGTGAGTGGACCATGGCAAAGGCAAACAAGACCATTTGTTGGTGTTCGTTGTTACCTATACATTTAGCAAAAAACTTTGTCCATTAATTCTCGTTCGCAGTATGTTTACGAGCCATAAGTTATCAGAATGTGAGGAAATGAACTTTTAGTATTGCTGACCTAATGACAATTCTGGCTTTAGATCATTTGAATATCATTAAATTTTTAAACTTTCAAAACTGTTCTATAAAGATTCAGCATTTTTCGAAAGCCGTTCATTTGATTTCTTATCATTAAATTTTCTGTTAATTCATTCAACAACATTCAATATTTAACCTTTAAAACTACACTAGTAATCCAGTATTTCCCGAAAGTTCACTTTATTCATTATCCTTCAATATGCCATTAAGTTCATTGAATAACATTCAATTTTAATCTTTCAAAAGTACGCTAATGATTCATCATTTCTCGACTGTCGTTCAATTCATTCAATAACATTCAATACGCTAATCAATGCATTCAGTATAATTTATTTTTTAATCATTCAAGACTACGAACGATTCAGCATCTCTCGAAATCTGGTCAATGCATTTAGTATCATTCAATATTTAATCTATCAAAACTACTCTAATGATCCAGTATTTCTCGAAATCCGTTCAAGTCATTCAATATCATTCAATTTTTAACAAATCAAATCTACGCTAGTCATTCAGTATTTATCGAAAGCTGTTGAATTCATTAAAAATAATTCACATTCTGCCGTTCAATTAATTCAATATCTTTCAATTTTCCATCCAATTTATTGAATATCCTTCAATTTACAACCTCTCAAAACAATGCTAATGATTAAGAATGTCTCGAAAGCTGTTCAATTAATTCAATATCATTCAATTTTTAACCTATCAGAAACTTCGCGAAAGATTCAAAATCTCTCGAAAGCTGCATTGATATATTTGTTCATGCATATTCAATTCAAGTCTGTCACAGATTGAAGTTTTTGTTAGTTTGAGAGACATCCAGTGATGATATTTTATTGAACGGAAATGCATCTTAAGTAATAGGAAAACATATATTATTTTTTAATCATTCAATTTTCCTGCTATTCAGTTCATTCAATACCATTCAAAACGCTGTTCAATATATTCAACATAATTGAAATTGCTGTTCAATTTATTCAATATCATTCAATGTTTAACCGCTCAAAACTAAGCGAAGTATTCACCATTTCTCGATAGACGTTCACTTAATTCAATGCAATTCAATTTCCCGTTCAATTCATTGAATAACATTAAATTTTTAACATTTCAAAGCTACGCTAATGATTCAGCACTTCTTTAAACCCGTTCAATTCATTCAATATTATTCGATTTTTCACCTATCAAAACTACCGTAATGATTTAACAATTCTCGAAAGCCGCTCACTACATTCGATGTCATTCAATTTTCTATTCAATTAATTCTATATCATTCAATTTTCGATTCAATTCATTCAATATCATTCAATATTTAACCATTCAAAAATTCCGCTAATCATTCAGCATTTCTCGAAAGCTGCAATGGCACATTTCATCATACATAAATAATTTATGCCGGTCCCAGAGTGCAGTTTTTGTTAGTTTCGAAAACATCCGGTAATGAAATTCTATTGAACGGAAATACATCTTAAATAATCGAAAAACAGATAATTTTTTTTTTTTTTATCATTCAATTTCCCTGCCGACTCAATCATAGAAATTATTGGTTTTCTAGTAGTTGCAGATGTTACATCCGTTTACGTATTAATCAAGCCTCCATTACGATCTAGGTTTTTTTAATTATTTTTTAAAAATATTAAAGTATCATTCAATAAAAGCAATTTTTTTAAATGTATCTTTACTTTGGCGATGCTGATTAAATCTCGAATGGCAAACAAAAATCGATGAAATCGATGTTTTTTTTCTGTCTCAATCGAATCGACGCATGCATTGTAAAAGGTTGACAGTGATAAACTTTAACAAAGTTATATTAATTTTATGCACTGATAGAGAACTGAATTGAAAGAAAAAGTGGAGGTTTTTTTCATGGAAAATATCAAATTTTAAAGCATAAAAAAACTATTTGCTTCAATATAAATAATTCATTACATTCTAAATATAGAGGTATGCATGAACATATACAAATACTCTTTCTGCAATATTTATTACTTACTTACACACACACACACACACACACATATATATATATATATATATATATATATATATATATATATATATATATATATATATATATATATATATATATATATATATATATATATATATATATATATATATATATATATATATATATATATATATGTGTGTGTGTGTGTTAGTTACTCATTTATTTGATTACATATACGTGTTTGTGAATCTATATTTAATTAAATATAGATTTGTGTATAGAAGCTAGATTTAGATCACTACCAAAAAATATAAATTTTATCTTACTGTAAATATTTATCTTACCTTTTGTACACAATGAAAGGAAATGTGTATGTGACCGTACAATGTTAACAACGATAGCAGTTACCCTAATTTTTTGTTACTACATTTATATTTGGTCATTACCTGTGCACATTTTACCTCCTTAATCTATTTATGAAAAGCAGGACCCCTCAGCCTAATTAAAAAGGGAAATAAAAGGTTCGAATGTGATGAGAGTGAATTATGCCCCCAATGCAAATAACTGTTATTTTTCCCCGAGATCTTATTTTTTTCTTTTTCACGACGGTGAAGGAATTAAGAAAATGGTGCTTAATTATGCTTTTAGTGTCCCGATACACTCTTTTTTCACATACGAACAATTTTTTTATTATTTCGGAAACTGCATTAATGAGATTAAAAGTCGGTGATGTAGTCTCTTCGACACTTTTTCAGGTACTCGGGAGTGACTCGAGCAAATATGAATTTATGCGAGAAAAATAATCTTTCCGCAAACGTTTGGTGAAAGATAATGTACATTGAAGCTTGTTATACAGCAGAAAGAATGGCTGTATCCGAAAATATTAAGTATATATATATATATATATATATATATATATATATATATATATATATATATATATCTATATATATATCTATATATATATATATATATATATATATATATATATCTGTATATATATATATATCTATATATATATATATATATATATATATATATATGTATATATATCTGTATATATATATATTATATATATATATATCTATATATATATATATATATATATATATATATATATATATATATATATATATATATATATACGTGTGTGTGTCTGTAACAAATAACACTATAATTTCTCATTGCTCTTAATCGGAGTTTACACTACCAAAATAATCTAACGTTACTGAATTTAGCCTACTAACTTCCAATAGTTACCACACTTCTGGCCTTTAAAATTGCAACACCAGGAAGGAAAGTAAATAACAAAACTTTACTTATTGTACGTGAACAGCATAGTACGAAGAAAACATGATTAAGTTTGTAAGCAATTTGCGGGTATACAGGGTGAGAAATTCGTACAGACAGCTGCCACCTCTAGCAGGTAAAACGGCTCTAACCAGGTTGGGCATCCAGTCGAATTGCGCTTGGATGACAGATACGGACTAATCATTCAATGCTGCTTCAAGTCTATGCCACACTTCATCAATCGTAGGAACTGGAGAACAGTGGCGGCCCAGTCTCTCAGCAACCCATGACCAGATGTTTTCAATGGAGTAATGTCTGGAGAACGAGCTATCAGGGCAACAGCCGAACACCCTCTGTGACGAGGTAGTTCAGTCCACGACGGGTAGCATGCGGTCTTGTATTATCTTGTTGAATGATGAAGTATCCGAGGCCTCGAAGATAGCCAACGTAAAGATCTGAGAAATGTAACTCTGACTGCTCAGATTATCGACGACGAAAACAAGAGGTGTTCCTGTCGTATACCCAATGGTACTCCATACCATCACGCCAGATGCAGTGCCCGTATGACGATATCGAATATAAGCAGGTCTCGTGCATTCTCCTCGGTGCCTCCAGACACGGATCCGTGCATCATGATTCTGCACGCAGAAATGGAACTCGTCTGAAAAGACAACGTGGTGTCATTCCTGCATCCAGTTTTGCCGTTGGGAGCACCACTTTCGCCGCACGCCTCTATGCTGCAATGTCAAGTAGGCAATTATAGGCCAATGGTCGGCCTTTAACATACATTTATTTAATAATTCACAAAATTCAATTAAAGTGTAATTGCTACTAGCACAATATTCTCTTTCATATTAATATTTTACATACGGGAACTCAGAAGCAGAGGCAAACTGTATGGCCAAAGTAGTGATTTTTAGAGTCTATGGGGAGGAACTTACTACAGCGGAAGTATGCAGCGATGAAAGATGGCATCGACGACAGAGACCCAAAGTCACGTCATATACAGGATCATCTTGGCGGATTATTGGCACTTCTCCTAGACACTGAGGCACTCGAAACTCTCTATGATCTGAGCTCTAAGAAAAATATGTGCTAAAAATATGGACCTTCTCTCTTTTTTCTTTCTTACTTGGAGGGGCTGTTGTCCGTTTGCAGAGGAAGGCATTATGGCCCGACCCTCATTTTCAATTGGCAGTGGGCTGTTTTTTCTCAGTAGTTCATGTCCCAATTGGTTCCTTATTATACTGCCCCTGTCCATAGTCTACAAAGTACCTCTCCACCATAATTTCCATTTGCAATACCACTTTGACCCTTATCATCTGAAGGTTTTACTGTAGGTCATAAAATAACGACCATCTATCTTGCAATATTTACAGACTTTAGATCGCTATCAATTTTCCACACCGACAGCAATTCTTCTATTTCCTCCTGATGTGCAAGCCCCTATTTACCCCTTCCTCTGCAGTCTTTACAATAGATTTGTTCTTGGCCACACACCGTGGGGAATTATACCATTCTTCTTCTACACTCACTTCGAAGTTTCTGCAACCCATCAGTGCTGATCTCTTGACTCTACTAACTCTTCGATGCCTTCATAAATGACTTCCAGATCTATTTACTTTCCCACATACAAAATGTCCTCCGCTAATGGTACATCCTGAAAACCTTCCCCCTTTTAACCACATATTTGCTCTGCGGCGAGCTCACACACGCAGCTACCATGTTGAAACCTAGCTATTGTCTCATCGTGGTTATCACTAATTTCTGTAGAGAAGTATCTCGAACCGTATTAGAATTTATGATCCCTTTTAGAAACAAAATAAAAAGCTTGAAATGATAAAAAGTACATGGTGATATATGTGG
This sequence comes from Dolomedes plantarius, assembly GCA_907164885.2. Classification (NCBI taxonomy): domain Eukaryota; kingdom Metazoa; phylum Arthropoda; class Arachnida; order Araneae; family Dolomedidae; genus Dolomedes; species Dolomedes plantarius. Next base: position 50,001,104 of record OU015502.1, on the reverse strand, counting down.
GATTCTACTGCGGGGGGGGGGGGGGTCAGCAGTATGTACTGCTTGTCAGAGGCCCAAGTCCTAAATTATTTGCACGAACAGTATTTGCACGTACATGCGGATTCAGGGCTGCGTATTGAGGATTATTCGCTGCGGATAGTCTGCAGGTTTATTCGCGCCGCATACATAACGATCGGGTCGGTTTATTAATAAGTTGTTGTTGCTAATCTCCAGGTCCAGCCCCAGCTAGACCAAATCAACGAGTCTATTCTCCCGCACAAAATCATATTATTTCTGTATTAGTGATTATAGCAAGTGTGGTGAGTACCGAGCAAATGTCGAGTGCCGAATCATTTTCTTCGCTTCGAAATGCGTCGAGTGCCGAAGCACACGAGTTCCGAGGTATATCTGTATATGTATATCAGAGGAAATTTGCATGCAGTCTCTAATAAGACTTCAAATTGATTTTTCATGAATACTGAGCACACTGTATGTCGTATGTAACCTCAATTTCGTTTTCGTTACATGTAATACATCAATATTCATATTTAAAATAATAAAATCCACTAGGATAAAGGTAGAAAAATATCGTAATTTTAATATTTATTTTACTTTATAAAGTAAAAAACTACTTTAAGTAAAAATTCAGAAATTATACAGAGGTGAAAAGAATTCATTTTAAAGCTAAATTTAACAAGAATTTGTTTTACATTGTGTGCTTTATAATGATATAATGACATATAATTCAGAATTACTCAGAATTTTTTTCCTATTAAATAGTTATTTTTTCCAAAACCGCGTGTTAATACATTTTTTATTTAAATTTTCCTATTACTAATTTGGAAAACGCAATACAGAAATAATTAACTTTTGGGAAAAAAATTAGGATAAAAAACAAGTATTAAAAAAAAAGAATGAAATAATATTTTTCAACCAGAGGCTACTTTTAATTAAACCTCTGATGGATCATTGAAATAAAAAAGCACGTTAATTATCTTCGAACTTTTAATATGGAGTGGGAAATTCGTCCGAACTTCCAAAAGAAAGTATGAAATATTTTAGAGATAAAAAAAGAAAAAAAAATGGATTTCAAATGCATGCATATTTATAACAGTTCTCGACATATTAGCAAATTATAAAATAAAATAAAATTTAGAGTTTTAAAAATTTAATTTTCTATTTTGATTTACTTTCCAATCATGCGATAAAGGCTTTAGAATTTAAAAAAATGGTGTTAAAAAATTTGCTCTTTAACGGCATATATTTTTCCTTTTAATTTAAAATATTTTATCCCCAAAAAAGAGTTTTACCCTACAAAACAGGACTTTACCCTAGAAACAAGGTTTTTCACACTTCAAAAACTACCTGACCCAGGTTTTTTATTTTTTTGATTTGATATATATATATATATACAAGGGTGAGTCAATAAGTTAGTTGCAAACCTCCGTAAAAATCTCGGTAATAGAGACATTTTGTTGAAACTTTGTGGCAACACAGAGCAACAGGTGGTGTGGTAGGTGTAGTAGCAGCTTTGACGTGGCAGTTTTAGTTCTCTTGCTAATCAGTCGTGAATATTTTTTGGCAGCTGCCAGTGGCGTCCAAATTTGAAATGCGTGCATTAATCCATTTCCTGTGGGCAAAAATGTTGTGACTGCACTGGCATTTATTGGCAGTTGCACGAAGTGTACAGTAATAACGCAGCATATCGCCAAGGGGTATCTCTCATTCGAGAATGGGCTTACAAATATCGATGATAAGTTTCTTCAACTTCAACGACAGATGAGAACGTTGCAAGCGTAAATGAACTCATTCATCAAAACAGACGTGCCACAGGAGACGATATAGTCTCGTCTATTGACTGACCAATACTAAGTGCAACGATATGAAAGTGCTCTAGCATTTTTGGAACGTTATCAACAGGAAGGAAATGTTTTTAGGAATAAATCGAGACCGGTGATGAGATATGATTAATTGGAAACGGATCAATGCACTCACTTCAAATTTGGACGGCACTGGCAGATGCCGAAACATATTCCCGACTGATTAGTAAGATAACTTAAACTGCCACGTCAAAGCTGCTACTACACCTACCACAGCTCCTGATGCTCTGTGTTGCCTCAAAGTTTCAACGAAATGTCTCTATGACCGAGATTTTTACGGAGGTTTACAACTAACTTATTGACTGACCCTTGTATATTGATTGCGATGGCATATTTTTCGAAATACAACCTTTTAAAATGTAGTTGAAATTTTGACGGTAGTATTGCCATTTTCGAAATTCTGATATTTTTTCTTCTAACACTGTGCGTACACATTAGCGAAACACAGAGCGAAGTGTAGGGGAAAGCAGTGATTTATTAGTCCCGTCGCCGAGAGTAGGTTTTATGGCGTCCCTCGTGCCTTTGATCATTTGTACTCAGACCGCCCGGAGTGCGGTTTTAAGACGAATGATCAAAGCGACGAAATACTTCCCCCACGTTGGAGGGGACTAATAGACACCAAAATGTGCCAAGAGGTGACGGGGGGAGCTGTTTTGCTTGTGTGTAGATGCGCCTTTAGATATAAATTTCAGATTATTAATACCGATGAACACAGACTATTAAAACTTAAGTATTAAAATTTCCACAATGTATTATTGGTCAGTTATAGAACGTCCGACTCTTTATCTGTACGCAAAATGTCACTCAGCTACAATGCATTATCTTATAACTGTCCATTTGTATTACAATTTAAGTGGCTTCGTACACTTTACCTTGTATATGAGCCAAATGTCATACGTTGCACTGGTCCTAAATTTGTTGTATTCGAATGGACTGTAGACTATTATATTAAAACATTGTCGACCATACGACACGCGAATTAATAACAATTTTATTTACTAAACGACTTACTATGTATGAACAAAATCAATACATGAAACATCGACCATACGATGTGCGAGCGAAAAAAAAACTTTTTTTATGGAACAAACGATTTCAAAACAAATTCTAATATCTTTTAGTTTACGATGCCAACATAAGAATTAAAAACTATGATATCTATATTTGTATTATTTCAAAGGCGCATTGGCGATTGCCAACATAGCCATTGGCGTCAACATTCTCCCCAGGTTGAAATATTATATTTCAAAATACATTAAAATACAGTTATTACAATTGATACTAAATGAACAATATATTACAAAACAATTTTGCCTCATATTTTGACTTAAACATTTTCTAAATGAATACAGATAACTTAAAATGTAAATAATGTTATCAATAATACACGAATATACAAATTAAATATAAACTCAAAACATAACCAACTAAAAATTACATATTTGATTAGGTAATACACATAACTTTCTAATACTACGTTATATATACCGTGGTTTGTTTTCACCACAGCTACTCTAATTCTATTATCGGATCCTGGTATCACTTCTTGAATACGTCCAATCAACCATTTACATGGTGGCAAGTGATCTTCTTAACTAAAACCATTAGACCAGGTTGTAAATTTTGTCTTTCAACATGCCATTTGGTGCGATTTTGTAAATGATTTAAATAACTAATCTGCCAGTTTTTTCCATATGGCTTGAACAATTTTGGTGTTTTTTGCCAATTTGTTAATAAATTGTCTGGTTTGTTCACTATTAGTGGTCAGGGATTGTATTCAAAATGCGTCCTATCAAAAATGTGATGGAGTTAAAGCATCTAAATTATCCACATCTGAGCTCATCGGAATTAACGGTCTGCTGTTTAAGATGCCTTCGATCTGAATTGTAATAGTCTGGAATTCTTCCAAGGTCAGCTTTCGATCACCAATAGTTCGTCTAAGATGGTAATTTAAATGATTTGACACTGGCTTCCCAAAGTCCACAAAATTCGGGGCTTTGGGAGGAATAAAATTCCAGGCATGCCTTCTGAGGCTAAATAACAAGCTAAATTTTCCTCTGGCTTTTAACAAGTTTGTACAATCGTTTTAATTCTAAATGCGCGCCTACGAAATTGGTGGCATTATCCGTGAACAGAGATGAACTTTTACCACGTCTAGAGAAAAATCTTTTAGCGCCGCGATTAGCGCTTCTGAGGTTAAATCTGTGACAGTCTCTAAATGTACCCGCCTTTGTCACAAAGCAGACAAATATAGCTATGTATACTTGTGGTATACACCCTTTCTTTGTCCTTTAAACTTTACATAAAAGGGTCCACAAAAATCTATTCCTGTGGCATTAAAGGGGAAACTCGGTTTATTCTTTCCGGAGGGAGATTGCCCATAAGCTGACTTCCGTAACAGGTTTTTGTTTAAAACATGTAACACAATTGTGGACAATTTGTCGAGCGATACTTCTGCCGTTTAATGGCCAGTATTCTTGGCGTACTAAATGCAATAAATTCTGTGCTCCTACATGCAGATATTTCCTATGGTAGTAATTCATCAAAATTTTTGTAAATTTGTGGTTCGCAGGAAGTAAAATGGGATGTTTTGCATTAAAATTAAATTCGATTTTTCTAACCGTCCTCCAACTCTTAGAATTCCATTGGAATCTAAAAAGGGTTGGAGGTCCTTTACCTTCCCTTTTATAAACCCTTTTACCAGCTAAGAGAAGAGATATCTCCATTTTAAATTCATTTGCCTGTATTTGGCGAATGATAAATTCTGTCGCTGTTTTCTGCTCCTGGGGTAACAGGGGGCCTCTGTACCTGTCCTCTGGTTTGCTTCTAGTATTTTTCAAAATCTGAAATAAAACTAAAAATATATACAATTTTAGAAAAACTATTTGATCTGTCTAAAACTCTATTAACAAATCACTTTCTAAAGTCAATACAAAAGTCAATGAAGGGACCGGCCAATTTCTGCAGTTCTGGAACCTCTACAGCTGTTGGGCAGGGATTATCCTTTAACGACGAAAAGTCATTCAAAAGGAAAGTGGGACCATCCCACCACAGTTGCTATCTCGAAGAGTTTCAGGATCAACACCTCTAGAAATTATGTCAGCTGGATTTTCTTCTGAAGTTACATGGTGCCATTGATGAGTCGAAGACAGTCTTGAATACCTGCGACCCGATTCGCTACAAATGTTTTCAAAGTATGTGGTTCGTGTTGAATCCACGCAAGTACTAATTGTCGAATCGGTCCACAAATGAAACGCTATTCACAGATATTTTTAACGATGATAGTACTCGGTTCACTAATTTACTAGTAATACTGCTGCACAAAGTTCTAGTCTTGGAATTGTTGTACGCTTCAGAGGCGAGACTCTTGACTTGCTGCAGAGTAACTTCACTGAGACTTCCGATGATGTGCCAGTGGCTTTGATATAAACTACCGCTCCATAGGCCTTTTCGGCAAGCGTCCGAAAAATCCGTGTATTTCTAGCTGACAAATACTATCATTCAAAATATAGCGATCGACATCAATACTTTCAACTACTTGGAGGTTTATTACAAAATTTTTCCATTCTTGAGCTTCTTTAGCTGAGAGTGGCTCGTCCCAGTCCAATCTTTAAAGCCATAATTTTTGAATAAATATCTTTGCTCGAACTATAATTGGTCCTAAAAGTCCTAAAGGGTTGAATAATCTAGAAATATGAGATAATATTGATCTCTTAGTGCACTTTGATGAATATATTGAGGGAGAAACAAAAAATTTAAATTTATCAATTTTGGATTCCAATGAGACCTAGTGTCTTTACTGTTCTCTTGATTGATCAAAATGATATTCTTGATCTTCGAACGGCACTGATTTTAACAGTTCTCTTTCGTTAGAGGACCATTTACAAAGTTTCATTCCACCAGCTTGTAACATTGTATCAACTGGTTTTGTAACTCCTTAGCACTATTTAAATAATTGCTACCTGTGACTAAGTCATCCAGGAGAAATCAGAGAGAGTCACAGCTGAAGCAAGAGGAAAATTATCTTTCTCTTCTACTGCAAGTTGTCTCAAAGCTCTTACTGCTAGAAATGGAGCTGAGGCTGTGCCATATGTCCACAGTTTTAAGTCTATATTCTTGAAAAGACTCATCAGGAGAATTACGCCAAACTATTCTTTGTAAATCTGAATCATTATTCGTAACTAAAATTTGTCTATACATTTTAGAAATATCAGCTGTCAGAGCATATTTATGTAATCTAAATCTTGATGTTATGTCGAAAATGTCATCCTGCAACTTTGGACCTACCATTAGTGTTTGATTTAGAGAAATGCCTGTTGATGTCTTAGCCGAGGCATCAAATACTACCCTCAATGTAGTTGTCGAACTATCCTTCAAAACAAAATGATACGGAAGGTAGTTTGTTTTACCCAACACTTCATTTCTCTCGTAATGTGGAACAAGCTCCGTATGACCTAATTTTAAATTAGCGTCCATGAATTCTTTATACATGTTTCTACAATTGGGCAAGCGTTCTAATCGTTTTTCTGTACTTAGAAACGCTTAATAGCCATATCCTTTGAATATCCCAAAGATTTAGTACACTCTTTGAAAGGTAATTTTACACAAAATCTACCCGATACTCTAGTATAATGTTTTACAAAATGATCTTCACATTGAATTTCTTCCGGTGTTAAAGAACTAACTGAATTCACTTCTTCCAGTTCCCAAAATTTTTTAAGTTTTCTTCAATATATTCTGAAGGCTTCAATAATCCACAGAAATTGCGTGTTTACAGAACTAACTACTGTTCCACTAGCTACATAACCGAATACAGTTTCTTGCAATAAAATACCATGCGAAAGTAAACGAAATTGTCCTGACCTTAAAATTTCAAAAAAAATACTCTGCTCCGATAAGCAAGTCAATTTGGCTGGATTTGTGAATCCTTCATGTGCCAGTTCAATATGCGACGGTAAATTCAAGTCATTTATGTTTATTGGGATATTCGTAGTAATGTCTGTAATATTAGGTACAATTAAACATTCCATACTGGCAGAAAAATTCCTGTTCTTATTTGCAACTTCTATAACTACACTTTTATTTACAGTGACCGATGTATTATTTAATGTTGATACGGGAGCATATATTCTTTCAGCTCTTAAACCCAATTTTTTCAAAAATCTATAAGATAAAAATTGAGCACATGATCCATTATCCAAAAGGCAAATGGCAGGAATAAATTCCCCTAACATATTTTTCACATAAACCCGTGCTGTTTGAAGAAGAATATTTTTCCTTTGAGAGATTAAACAGCTTGAAACTGCTTTAGCTTCGACTGCTAAATTATGTTGTGGTTTCTCATTTTCGTATGGGATAAATAAATTTGACGACTCAATTGGCGTGTCAATTGGCGCCGTCGACAGGCTTTCTACTCTTTCTCTATGAAGTAGTGTGTTGTGCTTAGTTTTGCATACATTGCACACGTACTTCGAATTGCAATTTACAACTTTATGTTGCGCACTGAAGCAATTAATACACAAATTATGTTTTTTACAAAGTCAAATCTTTGCAACGAATTTAGTTTTAAAAATGCAGAACACTTAAATATGTATGATTAAGAGATTTACCAGCAAGCACATACTTTATTGTTTGATTTCACCATAAGTGATTTCGGTTTTGGTATTTATCAAAAACTTTCAATTTTGAAGAGACACTACGTGATAAATTATCCAACATTTGGCATCTTTTTTCCAAAATGCAATTAAATCATCCAACTTCGGAACTTCCGTGGAAGTTATATTAGCTCGTATTGCTTCTTGATTCTTTATCGAGTTTAGTCAAAATTATATTATACACAACATCAGATAATTTATTTCTTTCAAGATCCATTGTATTTAGTGCTCTTAAATTTTTGTTAACTATATCTATCAAACTTCGCAGTTCCTTAGAAGATTCATAAGTTATTTATCAAATTCTAGTATTTGCTTAACATATACATCAACTAACACGCGTTCGTTTGAATATCTTTCATTTAAAGCTGCGAAAAGCGTTTTAAATGTATCATTAACAGTTTGTAAATTCTTGGCTTCGCCGACTAAAGCCGAATGTAAATACTGCAATTTTTGAGTTTCATCTAAATGAGAATTATTGGTAATAATATTATCAAATTGCAGCTTAAAACAACTATATTCTTCTATTTTTCCCGAAAATTTAGGAATTACAATTTCGGGAAGTCGAAATATTAACGCTATTATTTACATCTTTATTACCATTTGAAATGAATGAGCTATTTTGACAGGTAATCAAACTATTAATTTTTACCTGTAATGCTTCGATGCGAAATTCCATATCCAAAAATTCTTCTTCAATATCCGATATACCTTCTTCGGGATCAACTTTCTCGAAAAACTGTATTCGAATGTAATCCAAACTTGATTGATATTTCAATAAATTTCTCTAATTTTATTTTTAACTCAGCAGCTAAAATATCCGATGGGGCTTTACCTCCTTTCTTTTAAGTATGTCTCTATTTTAGTAATCTGAGCCTTCAATGTCGATTTTTGTCGATTTAGAACAATGAGTGCCATTTTTTCTCCGGCTACGTGGACCAACTATATGAGCCAAATGTCTACGTTGCACTGGTCCTAAATTTGTTGTATTCGAATGGACTGTAGACTAATTATATTAAAACCATTGTCGACCATACGACACGCGAATTAATAACAATTTATTTACTTAAACGAATTACTAATGTATGAACAAAATCAATACATGAAACATCGACCATACGATGTGCGAGCGAAAAAAAACCTTTTTATGGAACAAACGATTTCAAAACAAATTCTAATATCTTTAGTTTACGATGCCAACATAAGAATTAAAAACTATGATAGTCTATATTTGTATTATTTCAAAGGCGCATTTGGCGATTGCCAACATAGCCATTGGCGTCAACACCTTGTTTAAATTTTAAAATTCGATGGGTTTTAAAATAATTAAATTATTTTCGAAATAAATAAGAATGTTTATACGAAAGTTGGAACCATGAAGTTGTCCTCTGATTGAAAACAAGAGTCAGAAGAAAAGTGTAAAGATTGCATGTCTTTAAGAACATTACAGATTTTATCAAAAAGCAAAGGATTGTTTCATATATCTTATGTTTTTCTCTTATTTAATTTTATGCTTCTCAAAGATGCAGTGTGTTACACCATGCTTATTTTAATAAGAACTTCTATTATATTTTTAAGACGTGTTATCTTTTAGCATTTTTTCATGTGTTATACTCCAGAGTTTCAGCTTTCAAATTTTTAAAAGAATGAACTTCGTTTACCACACTGACATTGACATAGTACGTTAACGAGGCACCAGAGAGCAGAGATCCATATCCTCGGGATGAATAATTTTATTTTTTTTTTTGTGGCTGTATTTCCGTTCTCAGGATTAAAGTGTTGACAATGAAAGTTATAATAAATAAATAAATATAAAAACAGAATAAATAAAGAAAAATATGTACTATAAATACAACGTATGATAACGATTTAAGGTGGAAGAATTAATAAAAGTAGATTGATAGCTGATGATTAAGCTGAAGTCGATGAGACAGTCTTGAGGTCGATCCATCAAGGAATGACAAGTCAGAACCAGAAGCACCGTGCTATTGTAATTTAGAATTTAGAAGAGGTTGGAGGATTAGAAGAGGTTGGAAAGATAAGAATAGGGAAGTAAACCAGAGTGAATAATCAAAGTGACCTTAGGGCGTCGAAAGCATTCCCTTTGGTCGTATTCGGAGAGGTTAGCTATTTCTTCACTGTCTATTGAATATTATCTATTGTAAGAAGTTAGTTGCGAGATCTTTAATGTGTTGCTGAATGGGTTCGATTTTCAGATCCTTATGAATAAGTACGTTTCTAAGTTACCAGGGCGCCTTCCTAATACCACGGAGTAATTTATTTCCATTGCCTGCAATCGTTGGATATGGTTTTCAGCCGCTGAGCCCCAAACAGGCAAGGCGTACAACAGGGTGGGGGCGGAGTTCGATTTTATACTAGAGGAATTTATTATCTAAACCCATCTGATTCTGGTACAGGAGGTGGACGATGTACTTATGGATTTTGAAAAGATTTTTAATGTTATGTTAGAAAATTAGAATTTTTTTAAAACCCCGTAAAGTTATCGTCCACCTCCTGTACCAAAATCATATGGGTTTAGATAATAAAATCCTCTTTACTGAACACCTATTTATTTTAAAGAACAATTTTATTTTTACCGTATCATACCGTGGTCAAAATAAATGTGGATCGGAAGTTGACCAAAAAAAACCTTGAAAAAATTGCTATAGGAAACAAAGTAGTAACGTATAATAACGTGAAAACTTTTAAGTTAAAAAATTATTTGAAACTACAAATTTAAACTTAAGATGTGGTTTTCAACAATTAAAGTTTGATAAAAAAATTTCTTTAGGGGGAGTACATTATTTTGATAGTATTTTCTATGCAAATTTAACTTTAATTTATTTTAAATGTTCATTGCATTGCTGCTTATTTCGTTTACAATAACCAGGAAAAACAAATATTGAAAACTCATAAATTTTGTTGTATTAATCACCTTTTTTTTCTAGCTATCATTCAATCTGCAAATTATTTTGAAAGTTAGACCCTTTTTGACATAGAGCGTCGCACGTAAGAATTAGGTTTGACTAAATAAATACTTCGAAGAACTAAAAATACTTCGAAGACTAAAAATACTTTCGAAGACTTTCGAATACTTTCGAAGACTAAAATAAATACTTTCGAAGAAAATATTTGTTTCTTCTACTTTATATGTTTTTTTAGGATTTTTAGAAGCGGATAAGGCAATTCATTAATAAATGCATTAAAATTACGGGTGTGATAATTTAATTAATCAGATTTTTACTCTGATAGCTACGATAGTTTTTTTGTTTTTTTTTTAAGTCAGTATTCATTTTATCTTAATAACGCTTCCAGTCTATTGCCACATTCCATTGTTCAGTTTCATAGTTACTAATATCTGTTTAAGTAGTTAAAGTAAAACTCTAGATAGCTAAATTTTGCCCCTTCACACACCTACCTCACTACAAACATGGCAATACTAACTCAATATTTGAAACTTCCTTTTCAGCCAAAATCTGTTCCATAATGGATACTTTTGAGTTCCCCTCCTAAGGGCGTGTTCAGAGTCCGTCAGCGTTAGCGTTAAAGAATCCATTGGCGCTGATTGGTTAAATAACTCAAGGATAGGTATACGATTGGTTAAAAAATTTTACGATGACGCTGAAGGATTCTACGTGAACAGGCCCTAACCGTCTCTCCTGACCGTCAGTTGCATGAACAATGACAAATGAAGCATCTACTTGTGTGAATACTCTCTAAAAATAAGTGCTTCGTAATTTGATTATTGCTTCGAGTACAGTTTACTGGTTTTAATCTCACCGATAATGTACACCTCCACCGCATCACGTATCCTTGAATTAGGATCGTCCTTGATGTGGGCTTCTCAGAAAGGCATAACCTTTGTATGCGCTGAAGCGGAAATAATTCTAAATATGATAAGGAATCTAAATAATTATTTACACATTTACTGCTAACTGACGCAGTGCAGTCATCAATCCCAAGTGAGAAAGAACACTCGTGTATTAAGAATTATAGTGCAATATTTAGAGTACACAATGATGACAATAATGCATAATGCATGCCCTACTGGGCAAAGTAAATTGCAAAAATCTACATTTTGTAAATTATTAGCTGACCTTTGTTTTCGGGTTCATAACTCGGCGAATCCTGTATGATTTTTTTTTTTTTTTTTGCAATTAATTCTTTTTAATTTTTTCCCTTTAAAACTCTTTTTAACGTAGGATTAAGTTCCTCCATAACGGTCCTCCGGAAAACAAAATATCAGATGTCCTGCGTCGGGAGTTATAATTTTGGCAGCGCGCCAAAACCAATCTGTATCACTAAGTCTCACTAAACAGTTAAACAGAAAAGTACCAAAATGAGTCAAAATTTTGACATTATATATATATATATATATATATATATATATATATATATATATATATATATATATATATATAGATATATATATATAGTATATATATATATATATATAACACATACATACATATATACATACAAAAGAGGTAACCACGGTAAGTAATCCTACAGGAATAAACCGCGGTACTTTGGTTAGAAAAAACTAACCGGAAATTGTTTTTTTCTCTTTTTTTTCCCTTCCACTTTCAAATTTTTCAGCTCTATTTTATTTTGAAATTAATTTCAAAATAAAATTAATTTCAAAATTAGCATCATTTAAGATTTTTAATGTGCTGAGCGTTATTTGATCACAGTTGTCACTTTTGATGACTGGAGATCGTCTTTGACCATGGAACCTCAAGATCTTTAAATTACTTGATCCTTGAAGAAATCCATAACAAGGGCGAAATTAGGTCCAAGAGTACCTGGTATGCTGTAAATGAATATTTTATGGTATTCTTGCCCAAATAGAGAGTATACCATGCATTTTATTGTCTGATATTGATCCATCAAAGGAAACTCTCTAGAATATTTCAGAGGTTTCAGGGTATTTTTAAAATGACGCTTGGGATGTTTGTACAGTTAAGTCCAAACAGAAGTGGAGAAGATACAAATTTACGATTAAAGCTAACAAACATTACTCAGTGTTCATTCAAGAACGGTACAAAAAATAATTTGGAGAACAAAATTCCTTATGCTCTCACCGAACAAAACATATTATCTTCCAAGAATTAAAAAAAATTATGATATTAGCTGACAGACATTTTAACCACTACAACAAAAAATTACTGGGATAAAGCCGATATAACTTCTGCTAAAATTATTTTATAAGATAAGTAGGAAGAATATTCAACTTGAAGCAACGAAAATTAAAGTTATCTCATTAAGTTTTTGCAGAGCACTGATCTCGGGTTTTGTTTTAAAAATTCCGCGAAATATCACAATGGGCGGAGTTACAAGTGTGGGCGGAATTATACCAAATGTTTTCAACTTAAATGGAGATAATTAGTGAATTATTTGAACCAAACCAAAAATCCTAATGAAGATTTAGCCGAATTCTGAAAAAAAAGGAAATGATGTTAGAGAAAAGTAAATAAAATTTGGTGCAAGGAATTAGAATAGGTCATTCTGTTTCCTCTGTCACAAAGAACCAGGATAGTTAATGATTAAAAGGAAGATAAATAGATAGATGGAGGGTAACCAAGAGAAATTATCTGTCAACTAAAGAGATCGCGTTCTGTCCATATATGGCAATGGTGCGTAATATTTCGGACGTGACCCATTTCTTTGAATTAAAAAAAATTGCTTGACCCACCCCCTCAAGCCCAGCGAAAAAATTTTAATGGTAGCAAATTAATAAAAAAATAGAAAAATATTAACAAAAATATTAAAAAGAAAATCTAGCAAATTTGACAAACTGTTAAAAATCGATGAATTGTAGATTTTGGGTGTCTTTTGTTTTGCATGATGGCATTTTCTTAGAAAAAAAACTAAAACTGATAGTTAAATTGATATAAACTTCCAAAATGTTACATCTTAAAACCTATTTAAACATTCATTAAATGAAATTTGCTGTTGAACTAAGATTTGTATTTATACATAATAAAGTAGATCATGTTACTAAAAAAAAAAAATCAGAACTTTAATACGTTAATTTAAAAGGGTTCTTGAAATGAAATGAAAACCTTTTCAGGTAATCTTTTTTAATGAAACTACCGCGGGTTATTAACGTAGGATTACTTATTGTTACTTACCTCTTTTGTATGTATATACGTACGTATGTGTTATGTATATATGTATCTATCTATATGTATGTATATTTATATATACATATATGTATGTCAAAATTTTGACGCATTTTGGTAATTTTCTGTTTAGCTGCTTAATGCTTGTCCAAGCGATACAGACTCGGCTTCGGGCGCTGCCAAAATTATAACTTGCGAGGTACGGACGGACAGTTTTAGCGTCTGAAATTTTGCTTTCCGGAGGACCGTTATGGGGGAACGTAATCCTCCATTAAAAAGTCTTACTTAACTTCTGAACTAGAATTTCTCAAATCTCATGTGACTTCATATTATTTAAATATTGTTATGTGACTGTATTTCATATGGTAAAAATTACTAACCAAAATTAAAATTACAAATGGAGCATGCTGTCAAAATGATCAGCTTCTTATAATAACATTGAAAATTATTATCTTCATTGATTGAGGTAAAACTAAAATAGAAAAAAAAAAGAATTTGAAGGATGAACCTGGACCTAGGTTAATATTTGTCCAATATTTGTTAAAATATTTACAGTGCTACTCTGTATCATCTTCCGTGTCAAAATATTAATCACTGAAAGGTTTTTATAACCACTAATTCGAAAAACTAAGTTTAACATATAAAATTATATGAATAAGTATATTAAAAATATGCAGTTACAGAATATTTGAAACATATTTTAGTTCAATTATTTAATATGAGATAAAATTTCTTCATACTATCCACGGCCACTCAAGTTTTTTTCGTCAACATATGTGGGTCGCGAATCACAGTTTGTGAATAACTGTTGTAAGGTGTTTTTTTACTGTTATCATGCAAAATAAATAGATACTCAAAAAATATAATTCCCCGATTTTTAAAATAGTTTGTCGAAATTTACATATTTCTTTTTAAAATTTTTTATTAATATTTTTCTAATAAAAAAAATATTTCTGACAGTAGGTGTCAAAAGAGAAATTACTGAGTGATTACAAGTCGAAATTTCCTGATGTTCGACTTGTAATACATAGCGAAGAGAAAGGGAACTAAATTTAGATTAGTATATGAGAAAATAATTCAAATGGAGGACGTGTTTAAAATTTATATTTCGTCTTGCATTTAAAATTATATTTCATATTTACTTAAAAAGCAAGTACTTGAAAGTACAATACATATCTCCTCATAAAATAGTAAGTTATAATGCGTCAAATATTATTTCAGCTGAGAAGCCTGATAAATGCAATTCGATTTTACATAAATTGTGTAGCTACGTAAGATAAAAACGTGGCCTTTATTAATTAAAAAAATTCAAATAGAGGACATATTTAAAATTTATATATCCTCTTGCGTTTAAAATTATATTTCATATTTACTAAAATAAAATACTTGAAAGAACAGAACATGTCCTCTATATAAAATAAAGTAATAATGCGTCTTCCGGGGTTTAATTTTACAAAAGTGAGGTGCAACTGATTTTAGATAATTGATGTTATTACGTAAGCAAAAGGAGGGCCTTTATTAAATCAAAATATTTCAAATAGAGGTCATGTTTAAATGTATATTTCTCCTTGTGTTAAATTATCTTTTCATGTTCACTTAAAAATTCAAACCTTGAAAACAGTATATATCTTTATAGAAAAGAAAAAAGAAAAAAATGCTCAAACGAGGTGCAATTTTATAAAGTGAACGCAATTGAATTTTAAATAATTATATATTACGTAAGAAAAAACGTCGGCCTGTATTAAATTAAAGTAATTCAAATAGAGGACATGTTTAAAAATTTATATTTCTCCTTGTGTTTAAAATTATATTTATGTTCACTTAAAAATTTAAACCTTGAAATCAGTATATGTCTCTATAGTAAAAAAAAAAAATGCGTCAAACGAGGTGCACTTTTATAAAAGGGAACGCAATTGATTTTAAATAAATTATGTAATTATGTAATTACGTAAGAAAAAACGTCGGCATCTATTAAATTAAAATAATTCAAATAGAGGACATGTTTAAAATTTATATTTCTTCTTACGTTTAAAATTATATTTCATATTTACTTAAAAATGAAATACCTGAAAGAACAGGAACATGTCTCTGTATGAAATAAAAGAAATAATGCGTCAAACTGGGTTTAATTTTTCAAAAGTGAGGGCAACTGAATTTCACATAAATTATGTTATTAGGTAAGCAAAAACGACGGCCTTTATTAAATCGAAATAATTCAAATAGAGGACATGTTTAAATTTATATTTCCTCTTGTGTTTAAAATTATATTTTATGTTCAATAAAAAATTTAAACCTTGAAAGAACAGTACATGTCTTTATCTCAAATGAAAGTAATATACGTCAAACGGGGTGTAATTTTACAAAACTGAGTGCAACTGAGGTTTTAGATAAATTATGTTATTACGTAAGCGAAAACTAGGGCCTTTATTAAATCAAATAATTCAAATAGAGGACATGTTTAAATTTATATTTCTCTTGTGTTTTAAAATTATATTTCATATTTACTTAAAAATGACTACTTGAAAGAACAGAACATATCTCTATATAAAATAAAAATAATAATGCGTCAAACAGGGTTTAATTTTCTAAAAGTGAGTGCAATTGAGTTTTAGATAAATTATGTAATTACGTAAGCAAAAACGTGTGCCTGTATTAAATTAAAATAATTCAAATAGAGGACATCTTTAAAACTTATATTTCCTCTTGCGTTTAAAATCATATTTCATATTTTCTTAAAAAAGAAATGCAATCCATACCCCGACAATCGTCGAATTTCGTACTCGTCGCATTTCCGGCAGAAAAATTTGCTTCGGTACCAGTCGATGTTTGCTCGTTACCCGTCACACATGCTAAAACATGAACGAGGAAAGATCTCTCACCCACATCCTCTGTGTCTCCGTACGAAATGAAACACCGAAATAGGTTGAATTACAATTTTGTTGAAAAGAACCTGCCTGACATAGCTCTAGCAAACCTAAATGTGAACATTTTCATGGTCAACATTTCTCACTTCAGAACCATTTTGAAACGCAGGCAGAAACAGGTTTCTCTTGATAGGTCTGCAGTGAAACTACCTAAATCTGAGTCAACAACAGGGATTGGGGATGTTAAGAGACATAAAAGAGAAAGAATCCCTGTGCAAGCGTCTGATGTTTTATTGGAAGGAGACATTGGCGGCTCCAAGGGGGGGGGATAGGGGCAATCCCCCCGAAAAAAAAACCGCCGTATTTTTTTTTTTTCCATAGCCTAAAATTATATAATCTTAGACCTAATACTAAATGAGTTTAAATTTAAAATGAGACGATGTTTATGTCTTTTATATATATATATATATATATATATATACAGTGGAATCTCGATCGATCGTTTTTCCGTATGTGTCGTTCATTTTATCCAGTCCCAACGATCATGTTGCTTTATTATATTTCCGCATCTATCGTTTTCCCGCATTTATCGTTCATTTCAATCGGTCCCTTGAAAAACGATAGATCGAGATTCCACTGTGTCTATATATATATATATATATATAACCCTAAGAGCCGACGTTGCCTCCCCCCCCAAGAAAAAGGAAAAAATAAAAAACTCTGGACTGGAGCCGCCCCTGGAAGGAGACTCCCCTTCCAAGCAATAACCCCTCTCCTCCTCTACTTCACCACTATCCCATTCGGCCATCAACATCTTACAGCACATGTTGAGTAAAGATAAATTTTATGTTACCAAATTATTGTTTTAAATTATGTCTGTCATAGTTTTTGTCTGTCATAAGATTTTGTGTCAAAAACAACCCAATCAGTTTATAAATTGCCCGGTAAAATGGGAAATATCTGGTTTTCAAGACCGATTTAAGGGGGTCCAGGACATACTTTAAAATAAATTTTATTTATTGAGTTAAAATTTGAATAATTTGTGATGGTTAACCATATATTTTGTAAACAAAATCAGTCCATAGAACTTCTCATGAAGTTGTTAAAAATTTTTTAAAATTAAATATTTTTTTTTTAAAGTGGGTAATTTAAAATCGTTATAATTACAAATATTATTTGTGGAATTTCAATTTTTTTTTCATTTAATTATACAAAAATATGTAAGTTTCAATTTTGATTCAGCATTTTTTTAAATATTAATTTTTAGATAAATTAAAAATATTTAGAGTAAAAATTTCCCCAAAAATTATGTTATTTTTTAAAAAAATGTTATTTTCAAAGTAAATTGTTTTTTTCAAAATTTATTGAATCAAAATTAAAGTAAAATATATGAATAAGACATGTGCCAAGTTCGAACCATATATCTTTAACGGTTATTAACTTATAAAAAATTTAAAGGAGAGAAAAAGTGAAAAAAACTCAACATGCAGAAAAATGCATGTTGAGTTTTTAGAATGTTGCAAAACAAAAAAATTAATATCTCCAGTTATAATTAAGATTTTCGAATATTTGAATGTTACAATAAATGTTTTTTTCGAATATTTGAAGAATTTTGTGTCGTGGACCCATCTTAATTCATATTTATTACTCCTTATGGGAAAATTCGCTCGGTACATGGGAGGCTCCAATCCACAGTTTTTTTTCCGGGGGGGGGGGCAACGTCAACGCTTAGGGTTATATATATATATATATATATATATATATATATATATATATATATATATATATATATATATATATATATATATATATAATATGTATATACAGAGAGAGAGAGAGAGAGAAAGATAAGAAATAAACATCGTCTCATTTTAAATTTAAACTCATTTAGTATTAGGTCTACGATTATATAATTTTAGGCTATGAAAAAAACAATACGCTGACTTTTTTGTGAGGGGCAATTGGCTCTATTGCCCCCCCCTTGGAGCCGCCAGTGGCTCGGTATCCGTCGTTTTCGGTACTTGTACCTTCTGGAACGGATTAATGAGGAGTATCAAGGTACCACTGTACTATAAAAAACAGTGCGTATATCTTTATAAAATAATAAATTACAATGTATCAAACATGGTTTCAGTTTACAACAATGAATGCAACGGAATTTTAGATCAATTATGTAACTACGAAGAAAAAACATGGCTGAAAACATGGGAAACATGGAACAAAAAACATGGGATAAAACATTCCAAATTACTGTAAAAATTCGGTATTTAAAAAAAAGTTTCAAATACCTTACACAAGTAGAATATTAACCAGAATTTATTTCTTAAATCACCAACTACTACACGTTACACGTAATGTACAGAGTTATTCTTGAATGGAAAAATCTCCAAAGGTAAAAAAAGAACAAAATTTCATGGAAGTGAAGAAATTAAATATATTCAGAGGCAAGGAGTTATAAGTGACTGTCATTAGCAATTATGAAGCGTCGGGGAATAAAGAAGTATGTAATGGGAAAAGTACAGAGTTTGAGATGTCGTTTCTCTTTCCTGCGTCATTCGATTGCGTTTAAATGCTAATCATTAGCATATCCCAACATCTTCTTATTTTTATGCGAAATTTGACGTATCATTCCTCCTTCATGGTGTTGCAATTTTAATGGCCATCAGTATATATATATATATATATATAGATATATATATATATATATATATATATATATATATATATATATATATATATATATATATATATATATATATATATATATATATATATATTTATTTATATATATATATAATATTTATTTATTTATTTATATATATATATATATATATATGTAGGAAGGAGTTAGTACTCCTTCCTTTAGAAGTGAATCATTAGACTTAATTATTTTGAACATTTAATTAAACTAGATGATGTTTACAAGACAGGACTAACACTTAGTATGAAATTAAAAAATAAACACAGAAGCATCAAAAGAGCTAAACATCGGGAGCTTGCAGACAACACACATCCGCTTAAAGTCCTTCGTGCCGTAGTAGTGAGGAGTGGAAGTTGTAGTAATAGTTCAGTTGTGTTGCCAAACTCACTCTCACACGGCCGTTCTGACTTTCCAGACGTCCGCGGCTGGGTTGTCAACAATAATTCTGAAAAGATAAAAAAAAAAGAGCAGAAAAAGGAAAAATATTTTAAAAATCAAGCAGTGTTCAACACAGTGGTATTGGTGTTCAGTTTCTGCACCACTGTTTCATTTTGTCCGCTGCAGTTGATGTTATGGTTGGACCATCGTGATGTCCTAACTTTCGAACTTCGTAACGATCGTTGGGGTTGATGTTCGTGATCTCATATGGTCCGAAGAACTTTGGTCGGAGCTTTAATCCGGTTCCAAATTGAGTTCGTTGTATTGCCACTTTGTCACCGATCTTGTATTTACAAGCCGGTTTACGCCGTTTGTTATATTGTCGTATGTTTTCTTCCTGTAAACGGAGGATATTTCGTTTAGCTTCGATACGTAACGCTTCTTTGTCATCAGAATTCTTTGGTGGTGTTCCTCGTCAAGAAGATTTTAATCTGTAGATCCTCTTGTTGTTTCATTTTAACACCAATTAAAAGTTGAAAGGGTGTGAATTTTGTACTGCGTGTGGTGGTACTATTTAAGATACGTTGCAATCTTGGGACATATTTAAACATTTGTCAGGTTCATCTAGAGCTAACTTAGTTAAAACGGGAATAATTGTACCATGAACACGCTCAACCTGACCGTTGCCACGTGGCACACCTGTTGCTATTGAAATGTGTTCAATTGACTGTTCCTGGCAGTAACTTTGAAATTCTGAAGATGTGAATGCGCTACCTTTGTCAGTAATGATTGTTGAAGGGTTGCCAATGTAGTTTGTTGCAAGGATAATTTGTCTAAGGCATCTTTCGTAGAGGTGGACTTCACGGGATAGATCCATACAAATTTGGAAAAGGCATCAACTACTGTAAAAAGATACTTATAACATTTTTTGTCGATGGTAAAGGTCCTAAAAAGTCGCAATGGTAACATTCAAGGGGTGCATCACCTTTTGGAATGGGGTGAAGGTATCCTTCTTGTTTTCCAGATTTTCGCGAGGACAAAATGCAAGGAATACAGTTCGAAATAATTTCTTGAACTAATTTCTTAAGTTGAGGAATGAAAAATTCACGAGAAACAATTAATTCGGTTTTTTGTGAAGCAAAATGACCTTGTGAATGGGCGTTTAGCACTATTTCTTTCTGCATCATTTGTGGTACTACTAAAAGTTCGGCATCCTGATGAAGTTTATAAAGAATTCCGTTTTTAACAAAAAATTCATCAGAAGGTGTAGATTCAAGCATAGATTTAATTTGAGATATAAATTCATCCTGGTCTTGGGCATTTTTCACCTTTGAGTGATATCATTTGAGGTAATTACAAGAATGGGGTTACGACTTAAAGCATCAACATGTTTCATCTGTCTACCGGGTCGATGACAAACTTCATAATCAAAGTCTTCTAACATCAATGCCCATCGAGCAATTTTAGCTGGTAGGTCTTTTTTGTGCATCGTTTTTTGGAAAGCATCACAATCCGTGATAATTTTAAATTTTGTTCCCAACAAGTAGTTTCGAAATTTTTTAGCGCTTCAATAACGGCAAGAACTTCCAGTTCATAACTATGATATTTTTCTTGTTGAACTGTAGTTTTACGGCTAAAATAATGAATAGGATGAAACTGTCCATCATCGGATTGTTGCAAGAGCACAGCGCCAAAACCTAAGGAGCTGGCATCAGTGTGGAGTTCTAATGGGTATCCCTGTTGAAAAACATGAAGAACTGGGTTTTGTGAAAGAATGTTTTTAAGTTGTTGAAAAGCTGCTATTTGTTCAGAGTCAAAATTAAATTCTACATTATCCCGAAGGAGTCACTTAATGGTCTAGCAATCAGCGCATAATTTGGAATGAACTTTCTGAAATAACTTGTTAATCCAAGAAAACTTTGAACTTGTTTAGGGGTTTGAGGTTGTGGGAAATTTTGAACAGCTTGCGTCTTGGTAGGTGAGGGTTTAACTACTCCATTTTCGATAATGTAACCAAGAAATTCTATCTTTCGCTGTAAAAATTGACACTTTTTAAAGTTCAATTCAAGGCCATAGTCTGCAGCTGTTTGGAGAACTAGGCGTAATTTTTGTAGACCTTCAACTTCATCATTAGATGGTATGAGAAGATCGTCCATGTAAACAATAAGAACATTGTCGCGAATGAGATTTCTAAAAACTGTGTAAACATATCGTTGGAAAGCACTGGGACTGTTACATAAGCCAAATGGGACACGTAAAAATTCGTATTGTCCTTCATGAGTCACAAAAGAAGTATATTTAGTGCTATTAGGGTCCATAGGTACATGAAAGAAACCATTTTTGAGATCAAGTGAAGTGAACACCCGAGATTTTCCAAGTTTGTCTAAAGCTTCTTCGATGAGCGGTAAGGGAAATTTATCTTTTAATAAAATAGTCATCTTAATTTCAGTGTCTTGAACTTTATGTGGTTTGTAGGAAGTAACGATATTTTGAACTTCCTCACGAGTTTCAGAATTCAAAATGTGTGAAAGATCAAATGGAAAAGCTTCGTCATCAGGAATATTAGCAATATTAACGAAGATGTTATTATCAAGAGTAAAACGAATACCGTCTTCATCAAATGTAAATTGGGTTTGCTGCAAAAAGTCGATTCCGATAATCACATCAAAAGGAATCAAGTCATCCTCTAGAACATGTATTTTAGCAGGTAAAGTAATGGTTTGAATTTCGATGGAATCCTGAAAGAATCCGATGCTGTGAACTTGGTTTTTGCCAATTCCTGAAAAGGGAATGTTGGTGGGCTGCAATGGTGGCGAACCAATTCTTCGATAGGTTTTCTCATTGATGAGGGTTGCCTGTGACCCAGTGTCACAGAGTGCTGTCAATTGAATTCCTGCAAGTTGAATGTCAACATGCATGGGATTTTTCGATGAAGTTTCAGGAGAAAGTGCATTTACAGTTTTATCAGAAATAGGTTTTTGAGAATCAGGTTTTGGTTTAGAATTTCGATAACTTTTAGGGCAATTAGCATGAACATGACCAAAACTTTTACATCCGTAGCATTGTTTACCATGTGACTTATTCAAACATTGGTTGCTTTTGTGACCTCTCAAGCCACAGGAAAAACATACTGGCTGTGTATTTGGGCTACGTGTATTATCGACTTTCACATTGAGGTAGGAAGCATCAATTTTTTTCTGATTATTTTGTCTGAAATTTTGTGATCTGTTAAAGATTTGTTCATAAATTTTCAACTTTTCCTTAAATTCAGGGACGGATTTACAACCGTAAAGAATAACTTTATTGTTTGTTGAATCAGGAATTCCGTTTATGACATACTCAAACAGAGAGGAGTCATCGAGAGAACCTTTGTGTGCCAAATCTCTCATAGCTAAGAAATATTCTTGTAGGGTTCAAACGGTTTCATACGTCGAGATTCCATTAATTTATGTAACTGAATACCGTTAATTTTGTCCGAAAATTCGTCTAATAAATGGTGCTTCAATTGTTCCCAATTTGTAATTCCACGAATAGACCTAATTAAAGTTTGAGCGGGACCAGTTAAACATTTTCTAACAAAAGTAATTTGGTGAATTGGATTGTTTATCTGATATAAACAAAAAAGTTCTTCAACGTCAGATATAAAATTCTCAACACTGTAATTATCACGAGACGAGAAAGGTTTTATTAAATCAACAACGTCTTTCAGACTAAACAACTGGAAAGAGAGATTCGCAGTTTCAACTGAAGGCAATGAATTTTGATCTGATTCACCAACGGAAATGTGTGTATTTTGCTTATTCGAAGATTCTTTTGCGTCAATGGTGGGGGAAAAGGGAGATCTATTTTCCTCTATAACGCTGTTAGTTTGGGATGAACGTGCACCCGGAAGTGAGTCATCATTCACTTCGCATTCCGAAAGATCAGAAAATTCTGCTTTTAATAACGATAAATCACTAAGACTCATAAGAATGGTATTGGCACATTTGTCTGGGTCAGTTGAAAATTCTAAATGAAGTAGATTACAAATAGAAATCAAGTCTTTAAGTGAAAACTCTTTAAGTACTTTCTGTTTCGTTGCTTCCAACACGAATGGCTGTTTAAAACCTGTAAATTTACGTAATCTGGTACGATTTTGTCTGTCGCCGTCTGTACCAAAAATTAAACGATGTAGAACCTTTATTTGATTCGTACCACCAATTTTTAATGATTTTGCAATATTGGGGTAATCGTTGAGAGTAGCCATAACTATATACTAGGTTCAAACAATTATAGTACACAAATATACAAATATTCAAAACCAAAATCAATAATTATAATACGTAGTTACTCAAATTCAAAAGTAGGAAATAATATTTCAAATCAAAATTTTTTCAAATACCAATTCAATAATAAAATATTGATTCTCAAAATATGCATCAAAATAAGTAATCTTTAAAACAGGTTTTGTTCAAGAAAACAAAATTATGAACTAAAATAAGCATCAAATATCAAATAATAAGTTCTTCAAAATAATTTCTCTGGTTGAAGAAAACAGATGACGTAAATTTAGATATGTATCAAGTTAGATATTACTTCAGCAAAATATTCATCAAATTAATCTTCAAAATAAATCACTGTTGAAGAAAATAGAGGATGTAAATGCAGCATCAAAATAATAGTTAAAGTTCTAATGTTAAAAGCATCAAAATTGGGAAATCGAAAGTATCAAAATTGTGAAATCGAAAGCATCAAAACATTCTGCAAAATAAAAAATATTCTCGCAAGAAAACAGCAGAATTAAGTTCAACATCAAAGCGCATCAAATAAGCAAAGTTGTCATCAAATAAACATTCGCTTCGTCAAAATTATGCATCAAAATAATAATATAATAATCTTCAAAAGTATTCAATTCGCGATCTTTCAAAATTTATATTATGTTGTGGTTTGTTCAAGGAAACAAGATTCTTCAAGTTAAATGTCGAAATTTTCATCAAATCATCAAATAATTTCATCGAAATAGAATTCTCTTCAAGAAAACAGAAGTGATAAATTCAACGTCAAAGACCATCAAAAATGAATTTAGCATCAATTAAATTCTTGCATCAAAAGAACGTTGAAATATCTTTCAGTTTTCTTAAATCATCAATAAGTTGAGAATTCCCTTAATCATCAAAATTTTCTTGAACAAGCGTCAACGTATGCATCAAATAATTTTAATATGATCCAAGTTACTTACAATTCTGGTTTTGGTTCTCATCATCCCATCAGAGTATCATCAGAGTCCGTGGCACATCACTTTGGCTTTCGCTTTCGATATCCAAATCCAAAATGACAGACAACAGTAATCCAGTCGAAATCAAGTCGAAATCAAGTCGAAATCAAGTCGTATCATCGAAAGAAAATAAAGTTCTGAAGTATCACTACCTCTATCGAAACTGTATCGAACTGTATCGTTATTGCTTTTTCTAACATAAATATGACTAACGTTATGTTAAGTATAATAAACTGCAGTCGTTGTTTAAAGCACGCAAGGAGTTACGCAAGGATATATAATCTCCATCATTAATCGATAACAAAACTAACTAAAATTTCTCAGCTTAACATATTCCCGTATACAGGTGCCGCGAAGAGAAATGATGAAAAACAAAATACCCGTAGAAGATACACATTAAGAGATAGGTCCAACAAATAAAAATAATTATGTTAACAGGGTATTCATTATATTTGAGGAAGAAAAATTATTACTGAGTAAGTTGTACAAAACCTGAGAGTATGTTAAAATGTAGTTTAAAATTTTAAGTATAGGTCAATTACCCTTATTCTGAACGTATTTTGATGGTTGACCGGAGTTCCCGGGTGTGGTGACTATATCTCCTATGTCAAGATATATTGTAATCACGGTACTCTAAATTTAAATTTAAAAAATTAAGCCCTCTATAGGTAACTCAAAATATTTAAAAGATAGGACATTTTAAAGATATAATTTTAAAAGTTTAAAACGTGCTAGAAAAAAGAAAATTAAAATTGCATGGTGAATAAAAATTATATTCGCATTGAGATCCTATTGCCAGATGACAGCTCTATTTATATGGATATGTTATGGACAGACAAAACTGCGTTAGAGGACGGGGCCCAGGAAACACAGTTAAAGGATCTGTTTACATAGAATCCGTGAACACCAGCGTTAAAATTTCCGTTAGCGCTGATTGGTTCAATTGGTCAATGAATGCTATATTATTGGCTAAAAACTTTTATGCTGACGCTGGAGGATTCTATGTGAACATGCCCTTTTGGTGGGCGGTTGGTTCGTGGCAATAGCAAAGATTCCTCAGGACCGGCGTCAGAGGGCATGACCCAGATGATATCGCTGACCACTGAATCCTGTTGGTTCTGTGGCAATAATTCGTGGATCGGAGGCAATCACGTGGTACGGTTTGAGGAAACAAAGTTAAACATTTTTTTAAAATGTTATTCTTAGAATGAACGAAAGAACTTATAGTAAGCTCCCTATCTAGACGGGTTACAAGAATTTAGTGAAATCAGGTGTTCAGCCCGTTTTCCAAGATCAAAAGTAGAGGTCGTACCTTTCTCACGCTGTTGAACAGGCAATTTGGAGTTACCTTATAATCTATAGGATATCAGTGAGATATGCATCTCTTAAAATTGAATCATAAAACCATTGGGGATTACCTATGAGTTAGATAAAATACTATCTGTAACAAATTGTGGATATTTTATTAAGAATGAGATACCAAAAGAATTACTAGATGACAGTCATATCAAAATTTAATTTCAAATGTTACGTTACGATTGCATAATGTGAAAAATTGTGCAGGTACCGGAATTTACTCCCATTGTGATTATAATACATATCAATACCTTAAAGTATAGGTTCTTAAACTGTGGTCCGCGGGCACCTGGGGGTCCGCAAAACAATTTTGGCACTAACTTTACATCCCCGAACTTTTCGCTTTTATTCAAATAACTCATTTAATAAAATCCTACATGGTCTAGACTTTTTTTATGTTGTTACTTAACTAGTTAATAACATAACTAAACAATAATTAGTAAACACTTTTTTTTATTCAACTGCAAATACGGAAAAATAAATAAAAGATTGCAATTTTTTGCATTGTTGTAACTATTGTACGACGCGGCAACACGTAGCTAAAAATAGACTGGCGAGTTGGACGGATCGTTGGATAAAAACTGGATATACACTGAAACAAAATATAGATGAAAGCGACCTAGATGATGAAGCATCGACCTTGAAATCCATCAAGAAACGTAAAGTTAAAAAAATATTGTAATGAGTATTTATCATTTCAATTCACTTATATATGTAGGATGGGGTCCGCTAAAAAAATGTCGTTCAAGAGGGGATTCTCGGACTACATAAGTTTAAGGACCCCTGACTTAAAGCATAAATGAGCTATGTCCGTTCCTTTCTACTTTAAAAAACTCAAAGTTATGATACGTGCATAGCTCCAGTAATGCAGCTCAATGTCTTTTGATATTTACTAATTTTATGATCTGTAACATTTGTAAAAATAATTCCGAAAAACTTTTCTCATTCTTGAACCACTTTTCGATTTATTCATGGTAGAATAAAGTATTTAAGTACATAGCACCTTCGAGCTAGATATCAGTTGCTCAAATCGGACATGGACTACAATTTAGTAGATAATATTTAACTTATTACTGAACTCTATTTCCTGAAAACTTTACTGCTCCAAAAAAAATGTTCATTATTGTTTGTAGTTTTGGATTCCAGAGTAAAGATAAATTAATGCATTCTAATTTTAACAAAAATCGACGGATAATAAAATAAGATAGCTATGCAATTATTTTTTTTAACTTAAAATAATTCCATTTAATTAAACAACATTTTTATCTATATTGTTTACGTTTTCCTGATCATGACTCCGCACTACGAAAAAATGGACATAACACATTTGTGTTCTAAGGTATCAATAGATTTTTGCACTCCCTGTTTTTATTAACTTTACAAAACTAAACTTCTTTAAAAAAAATCACGCCATTCTTTAAACATTTGTTAAATTTACAACAATAAGTATAATTTTCGAGAATAACTAACTTATTGCTCCTCTCTTTTAAACTTGTATTTTTATTGTACAAAAGTATACATGACATGATATGAGTAACGTAGGATAGAAACAAAACGTTAGGATGATATCTGATAATTTTTCGCTTAAACCTTGGGAATTGAAGTGTTAAAAAAAAATTAGCTTTGTAAGTAAACACCGCTGCAAATATAATGATTTATTAAAAAGAAAACTGGTATGTCGGTTTAGATAATTTGAGTTTTCAAAACAGTGTCAGCGAATGTTTTGTTTCGGGAAATTTCATTCTAATGTAAGGTAGGCGCATAATTTCAGACTAAAAAGTGTTTCCTTTAAATTATTGATATATTTATTTAATTTTATGTAATTTTTTTTTGTTTCATTGAATGGAAAGCTTCTGCAATATTGATTCGAGAGTATTGTCGGTATAGTACGAACAACCTAAATATCTCCCTTATGGCTTTTTTCCACAGTTTTCATTCCAAACATTCTGTTAGACTTTAAACGCTGTAATTCTTTACAGATATGAAAATTATGTCTAACAAAAAGTAATTAAATATATTCAGAACGACAAAAGTTTCGTCTGCATAAATTCGCAAAGCATTTATTTTTATGTAAAATATATGTACGATAATTAGAATATTTAAGAATAGAAAAATTAAAAGAACAAATCAACTTGTACGATCATTAGAATATTTAAGAATAGAGAAAAATAAAAGAACAATACACAAATTTTTCAATTAGTTAAATAAGATTTATTTTGTTAATGGAATTTATAAATAATACAACTGCGATGGAATGGGAATTAATTTTCAATAATAAGCTATAATTCACTAACCAAAAATGGTGTAGCTGAATAGTTTCAGGAAATCCATTATTTTTTTCCATAAATACGTTTTAAATAAAATGCTATAATGTGATTTTACAAAATGTGATTTTACCTGGATGTTCCGATCTTTAAAAAATAATTGGAATTCCTCAAAAGAATTAAAGAATAGGATATCATAGCATAGTAGCAAAAAGCGTTTTCAAGAGAAATTCCACCATAATCATAGAACAACAAATAATCAAACGAAATAATTACCCAAAATGCATCAGTCTTTTTTTTACAATGAAGAGAATAAATAAGAAAAGTTGTATTAAGTTTAAAGCAATAAATGTATAAACAAATTATTCCAAAAATTCTTAAAATTCAAGAAAGAAATTTACCAATTTACACATTAATCGTTTAGCTATTAATTCTAATGCACAATAAGTATTATTTTTAGAACATAAACAGAACAATTTTACAGGTGCTGCCACCTTTAGACAGAATCCTGAAGCAATGCTGAACAATATATTTTAGTTTTGCAGAGCTGTTGATTTTGCAGCTCTCACTATAAATTATTTTCAAATGACTCTGAACAGGCTATTGCATTATAGCTATTAATGGGTTGGTGGACATTGCAAAGTGATTTTTGAAATTTTTGTCTCAGAGATATGCAATTTTGCATATATTTTCATTAAAGTATAACTATATTAATCACCTTATAAAATTTTATAAATATTAAACGAAAAATTATATTTAAAAATTGAAATTAATTTTTTTAATACTCCTTGCGATCCAATTTTTAACTTACCCGCTTAATTTTGTAATTATATTGCTTATAAATACATTTTGAACAGAATTACTTTGTGCTTTCGTTGAATAGTTAAACTTTAGGAAATATTTTTATGCTTGTACTCTGAATTTTCGTGAAAGTTTTGTACTTTTCTAGCCTGAAGTTAAACTTTGATATTCTGAATATTGTCGAAACTTTAAAATGGATACACGACTTTATTTTCATGTATTAGAGGTGTGTTTGTTATAAATTTTAGAAATTTTTGTCAAAAAAATATGACGCGAGGTCCATTTCAAAAACTTGCAAATCTGGAAATTACTCATTTTGAGGCAAAGCCATTTAAAAGATGTTTTTCACATACCTTTGATCCTTACTTCTCTAAAACCAACAAGTTTTCATTTTACTTCTCGCTTCATAATTTAAATGTATTTTATTCCAATATTTATATATATTTAAAATATTAATACACCAAAAAAATTCTAATTTTTGTTCGAATTTTGGTAATTTGAAAGTTCACCATCCCTTTAATATGCATTATGATTTTGTACCAACACAAATACATACACCCGCGTCTAGCGTATACAAACGGTTTGGATAAAGTTTCACTCTTACAGTGGAAGGTCTAGATCAGTGTTTCACAAACTTTTTAGAGTCGAAACCCCCTTCAATGGTTTCTACGCATCATGCTACACCTCCCTGCATATTTCCATTAAATGTCATTTAAACCATAAAGAAAAAGACAAAAAAAACATTTTTCATAATTAAAATTCCAACAAAATGTTTAATTTCAACAAAAATTAAATTTGTAAGTGAAGAACATGGAACAAAATTCAGCCCTCAGTCAAAACAGTGTAAAATTCAGAACAGAAGTGAACCTAAAAAATAATAATAATAATGCACCTCCGTATTGATTCATAATTATTTCACAATAAATATAAAGAATTATTTAACACCAAAGAATTATTTAACCAAAGAATTATTTAACAATCAATATAAACAAAGATTTATCTAACAATAAATATAAACAAGGAATTATTTCACAATCAATAAATACAAGGAATTATTTAACAATAAATATAAACAAGGAGTTTTTTAACAATCAATATAAACAAGGAATTATTTAACAATAAATATGAAAACTCTTTAAAAAATTGTTTTTTCCTTTGGGAAAACTACAATAGTAATGCCAAAACAGACAGAACTGTCAGTTCGTGCAATATTGTAAGCAGCATTATGCATGCAATATTGTAAGCAGTGTTAACGGGAAATTCCCGTATGAAAAATTCAAACAAACAATTTCAGGTAGTCTCTTCTAACGAAACTACCGCGAGTTATTAACGTAGAATTACATACCGTTGCTTACCTCTTTGTATGTGTATATGCATATATGCATATATATATATATGTATATATGCAGGGTGATTATAATTAAAGTTTAAGTTTCAAAACGCTATAAAAAAAAGAACCACTGATGAGAATGGCGTCAAATTTGAACGGCATGTTATTGAAGAAGGCGGAAAGCGTATGGCAGAAGAAAAAAGTGAGTTTCAAATTTTAGCAACAGATGGTGCTGTAAGCGGCAGAATCACGACGAGAAATGAGAAATGATTCATAAAACAATGGCTAAGGTGTAAGTTACACATTAAAACGCATTGACAAATTAGAATTGTTGAGAAATTTTATTTGCATGACTGTACATATCACATCGAAAGGGACAAATTGGTTTCAAGAGTTTTGCGGCGACATACCGCATAAGAACCATTCATCAAAGAAGTTCGGAAATGTCGCGAGACTGGCGCAAAATATGTTCAATATGGTGTCCACCGTTGTGTGCAACAAATTGAAAGCGACAAACAGCATGTTCCACAACGGATCGCAGTGTCTCCGGGGTGATGTTCAGAATGTGTTGCGAAATGCGTGCCTTTAATTCAGCTAAATTTGCTATTGGAGCACGGAACACAACATCTTTGAGATAACCCCACAGCCAGATGTCACACGGAATAAGATCAGATGATCGGGGCGGCCAGGCTGTAGGGAAATGACGGCTGATAATTCGAGCATTTCGGAAATGGCGCCTCAGCAGCTGCTTCACGGGATGTGTAATGTGCGGAGGAGCGCCATCTTGCATAAAAATGATTTCATCCACACAACCACGCTGTTGCAGAGCTGGAATGACATGGTTGCGCAAAGAGACGCATAGCGCTGACCAGTGATGGTAGCGGTAACAGGACCGGAAGCACCCATATGCTCCAAAAAATATGTCTGTAGGATGAGTGATAAAGCCGCACCACACCGTGACCTTTTCCGGATGAAGTGGTACGGGGTGCGTTGCCAGTGGATTTTCTGTTGCCCATATTCGACAATTCTGGGTATTGACGTACAATGTCAGATGGAAATGGGCTTCATCAGTCCACAAAATTTTCCACGGCCATTCATTATCTACTTCCATGCGACAAAAAAATTCTAACGCAAACGTCTCCCTTGCTGGCAGGTCAGACGGAAGAAAATTCTGCACATGGCCAATTTTATACGGATAGCATAGCAGGATGTTTAGTACAATTTTCAGCACCGTGCTCGTAGGCCTGTCCAATGTTCTGGCAATTCCTCGTGCACTGCACGGTTGCACACCACCGGCCGACCCCTCCTGTAATCCTGTGGCCACTTCTTCAACTACCGTCGAATGCATTCGTTTTCTCCCTCTACCAGATTGCACATCAAACGAACCTGTCGTTTCGAATTTTTGCATCTCTTTCTTCAGACCCACGATACTCATTGGACCAACGCCTTTTTTTATACCCTTCAGTGTCCTCAATATTTGCAGAGCTACTCTTGCACAATCATCGTTCTTGTAATACAGCTTTACCAGCAATGCGCGGTCCTGCAGTGAGACACCCATGGCGAACGTCTGAGACGCGAAATGAGGACATCCGTGTACCTGGCGATTTTATAACACTGAAATGAGTCTTGCGCATGACAGGTATTTTAATTTACATCTTCTGCCGCTTACAGAGCCATCTGTTGCTAACTTTTGAAACGCAATTTTTTCTTCTGCCTTCTTCAATAATATGCCGTTCAAATTTGACGCCATTCTCATCAGTGGTTCTTTTTTTATAGCGTTTTGAAACTTAAACTTTAATTATAATCACCCTGTATATATGTATGCATGTATATGTATACATAAATGTATGTCAAAATTTTGACGCATATTGGTACTGTTCTGTTTAACTGTTTAATGCTTGTCCAAGCGATAGACTGGGTTTGGAGCGCTGCTAAAATTATAACTAGCGACGACGGATGGTTTTAGCGTCTGAAATTTTGCTTTCCGGAGGACGTTATGGAGGAACGTAATCGTATGTTAAAAAAGTACTTAAGTAAGAAGTCCTTCTAATTTAAAAATTGCGTATTGAGATAATTGTACAGTTTTATAGAGAAGCTAAAAATGGCATGATTGAAAATTTGGAAAAAAGTTAGTGACATCGTTGGGGTACGAACCCACGACCTGCGTGTCACAATGCGAACCCTTTAGGATTGAAGTTAAGCAATTACGAATACTATATTTCTCTATATTTTTAGTGGTTGCTCTTAAAGAAAAATTATCCAGCCCTCAAAATAAATAAACCTTCGTTCTTCGGTACAAAATTTTGACCGTATCTAGGCCAGATAAGGGCACGTTAAATCCGTAAACTGGAAAGTCCTTCCATGAAGTCAGAGAGGGAAAAAGAAGGTACGAACCCAACATATTTTCCCCTGGGAAGGCTTAGTCAAAATACAGGTGACACGAGGGGAGGTAATGGTTAATTTATACGGTGGTCAATACCTCCATATACTATATTATGCTGAATATTATAATATTGTATACAGTATCTCCATATACTTTATTATTTTCAATACCTCCCAATATATATATATATATATATATATATATATATATTCCCAATAACTCCATATACTATATTGTATTGAATATTATAATATGATATGCAATATCGCCATATACTTTATTATTTTCAATACCTCCCAATATATATATTCCCAATACCTCCATATACTATATTATATAGAATATTATTATATAATATGCAATATCTCCATATACTTTATTATTTTCAATACCTCCCAATATATATATTCCCAATACCTCCATATACAATATTAATTTCTATATACTATATTACATTGAAAGAAACCCATGATTCTCATGGGTGACCCATGGATTATGTACGAATGTCTAAATGGGCATGTGTCCCGTATCTGGAAACAACAATATATTGTAAATAGGTTTAAATATTTTCAGTAGAAAATTCCATATTGCTTGAGTCTATTTATGCGGGTAAAAATCTCTGAGTTTCAGAATCAACCTTTTTAAAAAAATCACACTTTAAAAAAAAATAATTACAGCAGAAAAAGGCTGCCTTAAATAATAAATCTTGAATTCCTACCATTTATAACTCCCTCGGAGATATTGCTTCGAAGTGGGAGTTGAAAAAGTAAATGCTGCCAAATAATTCTTAAATCAACATCTTTATTTCGGGGAACATGAGGCGTGAAAATCACTCGCTTATCTCATACTGCGATGTGTTCGAAACTTTTAAACAATGGGAAACAAAAGCCCAAAATAAGACATCTTAAACGAAATAAATTTTTAGGTACGAACTTAAAAAAGTGGTGGGTGCCATTAACTGGAGGAGGAGATACAAGTCTGGAGTGAAATAATAAAAAAATATCATAATGGGAAAACTTTTATGGAAGAAAAGTTCGTTGAAAGTTACGGTAAAAGTGACATCCGGAAGAAAAGGCTGCTTTTGAAAAGGTGATGTTTCGAAACACCGTTGAATTTATGGGGCATATGATCTTTTTAAAGTGAAATGTCCAATAAAAAGATATATTTTTTATATATAAGAAAATGTGTTAGATATAGTTGCGAAATGTCATGATTTGTGTTATTTTAATGATGCCTGATATTTTCATCTAGAGCAAACGTTTAGCTAAAGTATTATTCGTGAGTAGAAATGTCGTTAAATAGAAATTAACTAAAAGTCTGAAAACCTAATGTTATACAACAAAAAAGGCATTAGAAACTTAATGGGAAGTGCCATTCATTATATAATAAAAGAGCAACTATTCACGTTAATTGAAAAATTTTCTAATTTATACACCTGTAGTGTACCCAGCACCTTTTGATCAGTGTTTCACCCTTATTACGGGCTCCTCAGCATCTTCCTAGACAATAGACTGAGAGACCAACAGAATTTAGGATATAATAAAAGATCAACTGTTCATGTTAGTTGCTAAATTTTCTAATCTATACACCTGCAGTGCATCCACCACCTTTGGATCAGTGTGTCACCCTTATTACGAGCTCCTCAACATCTTCCTAGACAATAGACTGAGAGACCAATAGAATTTAGGATATAATAAAAGATCAACTGTTCATGTTAGTTGATAGATTTTCTAATCTATACACCTGCAGTGTACCCACCATCTTTGGATCAGTGTTTCACCCTTCTTATGGGCTCCTCAGCATCTTCCTAGACAATAGATTAACAGACCAACATAATTTAGGATATAATAAAACATCAATTGTTCATGTTAGTAGCTAAATTTTCTAATTTATACACCTGCAGTGTACCCAGCATCTTTTGATCAGTGTTTCACCCTTCTTACGGGCTCCTCAACATCTTCCTAGACAATAGACTATTAGACGAACAGAATTTAGGATATAAAAAAAGATCAACTGTTCATGTTAGCTGCTAAATTTACTAATTTATACATCTGCAGTGTACCCAGCATCGTTTGATCAGTGCTTCACCCTTCTTGCGGGCTCCTCAGCATCTTCCTAGATAATAGACTAACAGACAAACAGAATTTGGGGTTTAAGTGAATTTCTGTGGATAAGCCCTCTAACGTAGTTTTATCGAACTGTACAAGAATGTAACCATTTCTTGAATTGGAAGAAACTGATTGGACAGAAAAAAATCGAAAGATAAAGTGTACAGGATCAGTGAGTTAAAAACAAACAAACAAGAGCTTGGAGTTTTTCCCCGGAGGATCAACTCCTCATTTAAGAAGTCGTTTGAGAGACTTACAGTTGAAGTAATCTAAAAAAAAGAAGTCTAGGGATAGAAAACACATATAATTTTGTAGTTACTTAATTTTAAATTTTTTTTGGAAAGCAAAATATTATATTTTAATTATTTATATATATATATATTTATGATTTTTAAATATAAAGAAAAGACAGCACTAAGAAATTAAAGAAAGAATCGATGTAGGCCTCTTTCTGCTAGTAGTTTTCCCGTGGTCCTAGGCTAGATTTAAAAATAGACCATTATCTGTGGGATTATGAAACTGAATTGTGAGATTTTTGGGGATAAATTTAGATAGTAACGCGTCTAAGCACCTTGTTACCTGGAGGAAAAATACTGTACAGTTAAAGCTGCTTTTGTGTGGTAGATAGGGACAGCACAAAAAATATTCAGAAACTCCATAAATAGCTTTAACAAAAATAATTTTTCGCAACATATTGAAGGAAATTTTTTTATGCTGTGGAGAGGGACCGCATAAAAAAAGTCTCACTTAGAAAATACATATGTCAAAGCTTTACGATATAGCGAGAAAGTGCTTTCCAAACAAAATAAATAATTAAATTACACTTGGAAATATTTTTTTAAAAATTCAATTTCTCATTTTAAAATGGACAAATTTTCAAAATGTACATTAGTCGATACTACTCGTCGTAGTCCAAAACGCGTATATTCTTGTGATGGACTGGTTCGCAATAGCTTTCGTCACTTGAAGATACTAGAGTTGATTTATATTTTGCTACCACGTAGTGGGTGATAAGTTTTTGCGACGACGGTCGTTTGAGCTGCTGCTTGTAATCGTCGCGATAGCCAGACATACACGATGGAAGCTCTTTTTGGAATTTCAAACTTCTTTCGGAATTGTTATCTATGCTAAGAAAATGCTTTTCCAATTTGCTGCAAAGCTGGATCCTTGCAAAAAATCGCGCAAAAATCTCGCATAAAAAAAGACAGCAGAAAAACAGGTTTGACTGTAAATGTCTCTCAATTTTCACTGGTGACTGACAAATTGCGGATCACAACGGAAACAATCACCTTCTACTCTAATTACATACTGCTGTACAAAATTTATAGAGCTTCAAGATTACAAAATAGAAAGAAAACACCCTATTGTGCTGTTACTATTAAAAATATACACCCGCAGCGTACTCAGTATCATAGGACCCCTTGTATGAACTCGACAGCATGGCACAGACGATAAGTTTGCTGGGGAGCGGGACAAGAGGGCGAGGGATAAATTACAAATGGGGGAATGTTCCTGAGGATTATACCAGTGACTGACAAATTGCAGCCATCCTGTCTATAACGAAATTCTTGTCTAACACGAATTGCGGAATTATTTCAACTAACTTTCATCTTAATTTTTCTTTAAGGTATCCGCCTACCTTCGGAGGTGATTTTCTGTAATATCTTAAAAATTGGCTACTCATGGGCATTATATTATGTAACGGGGTTAAAAACTTTGAATAACATGTAAAATATTTGCATATCTTTAAATATTTTGATTTTGAGGGTCAAAATATGCATAAAAATAGCAATAAAATGCAATTACGTAAAACATGATAACTCAAATTCATATCAAGATATTTTTATTCTGTAAATTTTATTATGATAACTGAAACCTTATTCAGGCTAGGAACTCGTACCATAAATATAATTCTGCAATTTAAAAATTTACTCAAGTTGACATTTTAACACACTGAAAATGCTTCAAATTGTATGACAATTCCCAACTTGCATCAGCAAAAAATATTAAAAACTAGCGGCCCGTCCCGACTTTGTCCGGGTTGAACAAAATATTATACCAATAAATTTCCAGTTGATAGCCAATAAATTGTAAATCTTTTTTTTTACCTTAATAATAACCTAAATAATACCTTAAATTGATATTACGTCAGTTAATAATTAAAATTAATTTTTTAAAAGAAAAAGGCGTGCCGGAGAACGGCTAGGTTCGAACCGCTACCGTCAGAAAGACCCACCGCGATAGCACCACACTAAGGATAGTTGAAATCGGCACAAAAAGCGGTAGAAGACAGTAACGGAAACAATGGAGATTGTTAGGATTAAGCCCCTAACTTTATTTCTACTGATCAGATATACATAATATATAGCCTATGTCCATCTGGAATAATATACCTTTCAAACAGTGAAGGAATTTTTCAAATAGGTGCAGTGGTTCTGAAGATTACCCTCCACATACAAAATCGCTCTCTCTTTATATATAAGTATAGATTATAGAAGTATAGATACACATTGGTATCTCACAATTAGAGTAACAGATGAAATAAAAATACAAAAATAAAAAATGGATTTTAAGTAAAGAATGTTTTTTTAATTATTTTAAGCACCTAAAATAATATTCAAATTAATATTACGTTACTTAATAATTAAAGTTAATTTTTTAAAAGAAAAAGGCGTGCCGGAGAACGGCTAGGTTCGAACCGCTACCGTCAGAAAGACCCACCGCGATAGCACCACACTAAGGATCGTTGAAATCGGCACAAAAAGCGGTAGAAGACAGTAACGGAAACAATGGAGATTGTTAGGATTAAGCCCCTAACTTTATTTCTACTGATCAGATATACATAATATATAGCCTATGTCCATCTGGAATAATGTACCTTTCAAACAGTGAAAGAATTTTTCAAATAGGTGCAGTGGTTCCGGAGATTACCCTCCACGTACAAAATCGCTCTCTCTTTATATATAAGTATAGATAATGTAACTATAATCACAGTACGAGTACCAATCCTGAATCAATCCCCTTAGAGTATTCTCATAAAGTTTCATTACCATACAAGCATGATTTTTTGAGTTATGGTGTTTTACGTTAAAGTAAAATTCGAAAAACTTGATATTGAGAAAAAGCAAAAAGTATAATTCAACTCTAAATACTACCTGTAAAATAAAAAATTTAATATCAAAAGGCTCCTGTTTTATATACTTCACC
The DNA here is from genome assembly GCA_907164885.2 of Dolomedes plantarius. Classification (NCBI taxonomy): domain Eukaryota; kingdom Metazoa; phylum Arthropoda; class Arachnida; order Araneae; family Dolomedidae; genus Dolomedes; species Dolomedes plantarius. Next base: position 49,962,823 of record OU015502.1, on the reverse strand, counting down.
ATCTGTGTTATTTAAAACATTTACTCAAAAATTTAGTTCAAATTAGTATGTTTTATGGATATTAAATCAAATCTATATATAAAACTGTAATTTCCTCTCGAAATATGCTTCGCCATGACGATAAATAAGTCCCAAGCCAAACTTTAAAATATGCTGGCGTACATTTAGGAGAAAATTGTTTCTCCCACGGTAAGTTTTACGTAGCTTGTTCACGCGTAAGTTCGTGGAATAGCCTGGTAATATTAGTTCCGCGCAATGAAGAAACAAAATATATTGTTTATAAGAAAATCCTCTAAAAAGCAATTTCATTACTTTTTCATTGTAATTATCCTAAAATGTACCCCGTAGCGAAGCACGGGTATTCAGCTAGTTTATATATATATATATATATATATATATATATATATATATATATCTTATTAATAAAAGCGAATGTTTGCGTGTGTGTGTGCGGCCCCCAGGCGAATCTGTGAAACTTACAGCCATGAAATTTGGCACAGGGGTAGTGAAGAGTCTGAACATGTGCACCTCGAAGTCCGAATTTTAAATTTTATTACCGTTAATTTTTAATTAATAAAAAACCAACAATTTTTGAAGGGTGAATCTAAAAAATGGAACAGCCCCGCAGACGCCATATTTGAAATGTCAAAATCGATGCATTTTTTTTTCATGAAAGAACATAAATTTTACATATTTGGAAAGAGCTTTGAAGACTGATATTTTTTTTGCTTACAGTTATTCTGTTACTTAAAATGTTTAACAGATATATTAATTCTAAAATTCCACCGCCGAGATGAAACAATCTAATTACAAGGTATGGTGCAACTATCTGTCGGCAACGACGGGAATGAACTTCAAATTAATGTTTCTAATAAGTAAAATTTCAATTGTTTATGTTTTCAACTTACAACAGTTATATTAACGAAGTAATAAGAATTTTCATTCATTAAACATACTATTTAATAAGAAATATAAAATAATAATATTAAGATGGTTTTGAAATTTTTGGTTTAAATGTATTGCATATGCATTAGTTTGTATACACATTTGTGCCTGGCATTTGCTGAAAGCTCAAATTAATATTGAATTCATTATTGAATAAGATTTTTTTAAAAATTATTTTTTTTATAATAGAAATTTTTTTTCGGTGTTTTTTTATTGCATAAATTATTTTACATTTCTTATTAAATAGTATGTTTCATGAATGAAAATTACAACTTGATTTTTCTTATTTGATTTTTTTAATTTTCATGCTTTTAGAACCTTACAGAAATGTTTTCATGTTAAAACATGGTTTATATGTATTACATATGACGGTAATGCAGAATTTTTTTTATTTATTTATTTTTATTTTTTTGTTGCTCATTCATCTCATCTGATCAAATGCATTTGGTACAGCTTCTTCAGATGCACCCCCCTGCCAAGTTTGGCGATTTTGTGTGTGGCGAGGTAACCATGCGATTTTGGCGAGATTTTGTTTTAATGTGTTGAATTTTTTAAATAAATTTTTGTATTGGTATCTCAAATATTTTTTCTTTGCAGATTCAACTACCGTTGCTTGCTATTTCATTTGGTTCTATTTTTTATTTCATTTTCTGTAATTTTGCAGTTTTGAATTTAATCTCAGTTTCATTTCAGTGTCTTTCATTTTATTTGCTTTTATTTTGTGCCTAATTTTTTATGTCCTTAGCATTTTTCTTTGAAGATGCCACATTTTCCCGCGAACAGGACAAAACAGATATCCACTTTATCGACAATGCTCATATAATGCGTGTTTTCAAAAGTGAAATATACCATGTACTGTAAATGCCCCGAAAATATTTCTATACTGGAGATGTAGACATATTAAAGAATTTTAGTAAACTTTTGTGTAATTTATACATTTGTGTGTGTTTAATTATTTAAATTAATAGATTTATATTTTTTAAACGTTTTATTCGTGCATTCTTTTAGGGGTGTATTATGTTGCGTGGGAGTGGAACACTGGTGTGTGGTTTTCAAATGATTTTAGCTTTTACTGGAAATTAGCAGAACATTAGCTTCCAAAACAGTAATCGTTTGGAAAGTTTTGAATTTAATTTATTAAATGCTGATACTTTAAATTAATTTTGCGTCACGTGCATAACAACGAAATTAATTGACAAAGAAAATATTAAAGTACAGTAAACGATAAAAATTTAACCACTAGTCTAATTGAAATGGAAATTTTTAAAAAATTAGTTCAAATGAGTATGTTTTATGGATATTAAATAAAATCTATCCATAAAAGTATAATTTCGTCTCAAAATATGCTTCACCATGACGATAAATAAGTCCCAAGGCCAAACTTTAAAATATGCTGGCGTACATTTACGAGAAAATTGATTCTTCCACGGTCAGTTTTACGTAGCTTGATCACGAGTAAGTTCGTGGATGAGCCTGGTAATATCTGTTCCGCCCAATGAAGAAACAAAATATATTGTTTATAAGAAAATCCTCTAATAAGCAATTATATTACTTTTTAATTGTAATTATCCTAAAATGTACCCCGTATCGAAACACGGGTATTCAGATAGTATATATATATATATATATATATATATATATATATATATACACTCATGGACAGAAAATATTAGCGGACCAAGAAATAATTGCAGGATCGTAACAAAACTTGCAATGAAGGTACATGTCGGGGAAATATGCAAATGATTAGAAATGCAGCGTGATTGCGCATTACGTATAGCCGGTAGATGGCGTTGAACATCGTACTCTGTGGAGTATAAAACAGGTAACCAAAGCTTATTTGAGTGTGCTGAATCATTTACAAAGGAAGAGCTGAGATAGACATGCCATTACGCCTTGTTCGAAGACAATATAAGCAGTTGTCGCAGTTTGAGAGGGGGAGAATCGTCGGGATGATGGAAGCTGGGTGGTCAGCTAGGCGAGTAGCTCGTCAATTAGGCCGCTCTGATTGTGTTGTGAGGGGGTGTTGGGACCAGTGGACCCGAAAGATGTCGTGTACACGAAGAACAGGCTCAGGACGCCCTCGACAGTCCAGTCGTCGAGAAGACCGCCACGTCTTAAGAAATGCACGCGTACAGCCAACTGCTTCATCGGCCGCCATCCAGGCACAGGTAGCACCTTCACTAGGGGCCTCTGTGTCTTCTCGAACCATACGAAGGCGCCTGGCTGAAGGACAGTTGGTATCGTGGCGCCCATTACGTGTGCTGCCCTTGACGCCCACCCATCGACGCCTCCGTTTGGAGTTTTGCCGCGCACGATTAAACTGGACTGCAGCGGAATGGAACCAGGTCGTCTTTAGCGACGAATCCAGATTCAATCTCGGCAGTGATGACAATCGTGTTCGTGTGTGGAGAGCCCGTGGTGAACGCTTCAATCCTGCCTTTGCTGTACAGCGACACATCGCTCCCACAGCTGGTGTGATGGTATGCGGTGCCATTGCTTACAATACACGGTCACCCCTAGTATTGTTCCGTGGCACCATGACAGCCCAGCGGTATGTTCATGAAATCCTGCAACCACATGTGTTGCCACTCATGCAACGGCTCCCAGGAGCCATTTTTCAACAAGATAATGCTCGGCCTCATACGGCAAGGGTGTCACAAGACTGTCTCCGCACTGTTACTACCCTTCCTTGGCCTGCCCGAACCCCAGATTTGTCTCCAATCGAGCATATCTGGGATCATTTGGTACGACGAGTTGGGCATCCCACGAGATTGAACGAACTAGAGGCAAGGTTACAACAAATATGGAACGAAATGTCTCAAGACATCATACAGAACTTGTATGACTCAATGCCCAATCGTATCGCATCGTGCATTCGCGCTAGAGGGGGTCCAACGGAGTATTAACTCCTCCGTTCTTTTGCCTTTTTCTCTGAAATAAATTATCCTTTTTCTTTGATTTTCTTATCATTTACTTATATCAAAGTAGTCATTACGTATGTAAAATTTCGTTTCATTTTGACGACTCCTTCTTGGTGCGATAATTTTTTTGTCCATGAGTGTATATATGGGGTGTTTTAGAGACAACTAAATTTATTTTTTCTAGCTGATAACCTTGTCCCAAAAGTACGCAAATTTGCGTTAAACTGCAGCCTTTAAATAGCATCTTCCAGAGCAATTTAAAAATTAAGTTTAGAGAAAAATGTTATTTAACTATTATTTTAGATAACCTATGAAACAATTCTTTATTTACAGCATGTTAGAACCTGACAATATGTCAGAGTGCCGTCGTCTATTATTGTAATTTGCTGTCGTTTGAAATAAATGGGTATCTAGTGGCTTCACTAATTCTTGTAAATTCTACAAAGAAGTTTGTATGGAGCTATCGTGCCTCCAGTCATTTTTAAAGTAATAAATGTTTTGTTTGTACTAAAAATGTTATGTTTGTACTAAAAAATATTTTGTTTGTACTAAAAAATTTTTTTTTGTACTAAAAAAGGTTTTGTTTGTACTAATAAATGTGTTGTTTTTACTTCGAAAATCAACAAAACTGCTAGGTTGTGCAGCTTTGAACAAAGTTAAAAAGTATGTGTTGCAATGTTCGAATGGAATGATAAATGTTTGATTTTTTTTATTTTAAAATACCAAGGCAACGAAAAAAGCTTTCAAAACTGACCTTTATTGATCTCAATTTAGGCATATAATGTACTCCTGAATATCCAGGTTATTGGATGGGGAGTGGAAGCACGATTGATTGAAAAATATGTATAATACGTTTTCTATTCAGTTGCACTTTCTATTCAGTAACGTTTTGTATTCAGTTGTATTTTTAAAATATCATACTACACTTTCTCTATTATTAATATTCTTTATGTATGTGAAACAATTTTTTAAAAATTCTTTTACCGAATGTTTGATATGTTTTTTTTATGCCAATTCGAATTATCCCAAGAAATATATCGCTGTATAAATAATATAATTGACTCATGTAATCTAGCAAAGTGTACACACTCGATAGCGGTGTGCTGTGCTTGATCACTTCTTCAGTTTCTCCATCTTCAATTTTTTTTCCTGAAGTTGAATCGTAGTAGCATTTATGATATCAATGCTATATGTTCATTCCTTAGTTTAGGTTAATACTTTGCAAATCACTAAGAGATTTTCCTATAGAAATATATAAAATGACTTTTCAGTAAATAGAAAACAATTATCTTAAAAATCTTGTTTTTTATATATGTATATCGGAAGAAATCCGCAATCAATTTTTAATAAAGTAAGTAGGTATTATCTTGGATGAAGATTTTAGATTTTTTTTTCTTTCAAGAATAAGCCACACACTCGTAATCGAGAGTACACTGTACTTCTAAATCAGTGGTTCCTAACCTTTTTGTTGAACAGGGACAACTTGGAAAAAAAATCGTTGTGGATCATCTCTCAACTAATCCTTTTGGAGACAAAAATGTGTTTTTGCTCTTAATAAACAAACTATTTGTGATAAACAACTTCAATATAAAGATGATCATAACAAATTGAACATGAAAGATACTGTAAACTCCGTACAGTCCAAAGCACGCAAAGTCAGATATTCACAGGTTTTCCGAGCGTTGTTTCTTTTTCAATCTCCGAGTATGGAGTAGTCGATATTGTAAAAAAAATCACCCTCCTAAGTTAATAGGGCGATATACTTTTTGGGTTCCAAATGCAGTGAGGGTGTTGACTCGGTTTCACAAGATTCTTTTCAAATTGATCATTCAAAACTTTAAACAAACATTTTTTTATTTAAATTTAACAAATTCACAAGATCATCAAAGCACTATTACAACCTCTTCTCACCGAGGACCTCGTATATCTCAAAAACTCAGCAAAATCTATCGAAGTTGCCACACAGTACTTGTAACGTAACAAAAAAAATAAAATGAAAACCAAGCATGCAAAATGACATTACGTCACATTGAAAAATAGTAATTTATATGAATGCCGGCACGTGGGATAAAATATAATAATTATCACACAATATTGGTGAGACTTGCAAAACTCAACTTTTCTCGCGGGCACGTTTCCTGGACTTTACATGCCCACCACTAACTTGAAAATTTGCCTGCCAACAGGCAAAATTTCAATCATCCAAAACTGTCAACCGGCTGCTGGTGACGGAATTGACACACGTTCCCCCCTGCCTACCCGTTCATGGCTAGGTGCTAGGGAAAAGTAAACAGGCTTATCGCTCCTCAAGATGAATGATTCACGATAGCTAAGCATAGAATATACAAAATGAACTTTACTATAATCCTCCGTCGACTCTAAACTAAAAAGTTAAATCTTATCAGGACGCATTTAAATAATATATACTGAAATACATTAACATTACATTTAACCTAAAAAAAAATCAAAACACAGAAAACTTACACAAATTAACTTATGCTATAAAATAGCTGAATTATATTTACACATACCTAACTTTACAAGATTAAAAAAATACTACATCATTCCTCACCCGCGAGCCTTGACATGGCTTTTGTAACTGAGCATAATGCATTTTTTAGCTCACAAAACGCGTTTTCCTCATCCTGCCCCCATATGACTTTTTTAGGCGCATTCTTTTTCGTGAGCTCCGTCAGAGGTGCTGAAATCGTGGCATAATTTTGGATGTATGATCGATAAAACCCCATCAATCCTAGGACCGATCATACCTCCTTTTTAGTTTTTGGTCGCTGTATTTTCCGAATGGCGTTAATATTTTCTTCCTCCGGTGCATGATTTCCCCCTCCTATTTTATGACCCAAATAATTAATTTGTCGCGCCGCAAAAGTACACTTTTCTAGATTGATTGAAAACCCGTTCTTGACCAATACTCTAAAAATGTCTTCTAAATGGCGCATATGCTCCTCAAAACTTAAGGAGAAAATAATTATATCGTCGATATACGCCTGTGCGCATCCACTGAAATTATGCAAAACCCGGTTCATTTCCCTCTGGAATGTCCCCGAGGCTCCAGCCAATCCAAATGGCATCACCTTCCACTGAAATGTGCCCACATGGGTAGTGAACATCGTTAATGCGCGGCTTTGTTCCTCCATTCGAATTTGCCAGTATCCCCGCCTTAGATCCAGACAAGTTAACCACTCCGCTTTTCCCGCTACATAAACTAATTCGTGTAAGTCTTTCATCGGGAAAACTGGCACTTTAGTTACTGCGTTGAGCGCCCTAAAATCTATACATATCCGCGTGGAGGCGTCCTTCTTTGCCACGCACACAACTGGATACGCTATCTCTGCCTCCGATGGCTCAATCAAATTTAGTTCCACCAGCTCCTGTATTTGACGCTCTGTCTCTCCCCTATATGCCATTGGAATTCCGTAACAATGCGGTTTCTACATTCGGGAGTAACTCTATTTTATGCTTGCCTACCCCCGCGGGTCTAAAATCTCTAGTGAATAAGGATTTAAATTTCGTAATTACGCCTTTCAACTGCATCCTTTGTTTTACCGTCAGATTTGGCGTAATTATCCCCCCTACCAATTCCTCACCTAAATTTTTCCTTGCCCTAGGTGTCGGTAGTATTTCTACCTCTCCGAACTCTTCCTCCCCTTCGACAATGAGATTCATGGCATTCGTCCTCGCTATGAACTCACGAATTTTGTTTTGATGGACGTGTTTGACCGATCCATCTCCCATTCTAATCAGAAAAGAATGCGGTCGCACCTGTTTTTCAATTTTAGCCGGCCCCTGCCATCTAGCATGTAACTTGTTTGTAGAGTCTGGGATTAGCACAACCACCTGATCCCCCTCTTTGTAAAGTTTACGGTTCGCCCTCAAATTATATTGGTGTGCCATGCGATCCTGCTGTAACTGAGCCGTTAATTGAGCCTGCTCAGTGGCCCTCTCCAACCTCAATTTCAATTCCTTTAAATATTGGTGCATTGGCTGAGTGCTAAATTGCGCCCCCACAATCTCTCCAGTCCAAGTGGATTTCAAAATGGACAGAGGTCCCTGTGCGGGTCTACCATAGAGCAACTGAAACGGCGATACACCCGTCGTGGCGTTCGGGATCTCCCTATATGCCCAAAGTACGTAAGGTAATTGAAGGTGCCAACCTCGACCCTCCTCCTGTATCACGTGATGCAACATTCCCTTTAACGTTCGGTTAAATCGTTCAACCAAACCATTCGATTGCGGGTACATAGGGGTGGAAAATCTGGGGCTAGCGCCTAATCTCTTTTCAAATTCCGTCGTTAATTTGGAACTAAAGTTAGTCCCGTTATCGGACGCTATTACATTGGGTATCCCAGTCCTAGAAAAAATACTTAGAAGCGCTTCGCATGTGCTCCTCGCACTCAGATTCCCTAAATGCACCGCCTACGCCCAACGTGTATGTTTGTCCACCATACAAAGGATATATCTATGCCCTTTGGAACTGGCCGGATCAATAGGTCCAATCATATCTATATTGACAACTTGAAAAGGTAATTCTGGTCTGGCCACTGGAGTTATAGGTGTCCTATCCTTCAATTTAGGAGTCTTAGTGAGCTGACATTGTGTACAAGATCTGTAAAACCACTCCACATCTTTTTTCATTGTATCCAAAAAAATGAGTACCTCAAACGCTCTAACGTCTTCCGAAAACCCATATGTCCCCCGAAAGTTGAGCTATGCGCTAAATCTAACGCGCCATCCCTTCTAGACTTAGGTAACACTAGCTGTACTACATTTTCTCCTAGCACTTTGTCTCGGTGATAAAGCAATTTGTTACGAATGAAATAATCCCCCTTTCCTCTCTTAGCAAAATCCCACAGTTTTTCGATCTCCTGACAGTTCTCTTGTTCGCGAAGAAATCTGTCCGATTCCGAAATTACCTCTTCTCCTTCAGTCGAAAGGGTTTTACTTTGCGCCGAACGTTCCTTTCTGAGAATCGCTCCCCTTTGTTTTTCTTCCCCGCTAGCTTCAATACTGAGGTTCGCCTCTATTTCATTGTTTAAACAGGTCCGCGCGATAGTTTCTCCCCCTAACGTCTCGAAAATCTGCTGTGGAAGCAACATCTGGTCTAACATTTGTTCCGCGACCGCGCAAATAATTTCCGTATGAATGGATAAAGCATGCTCACCCTCATCTAATGCTAGACTCGCTTTTACTAGTGGGCATCTCACTGGTGGGCCAAATACGCCTTTCAATATATACTTGATAACCCTTCCGTATTTCCCATTTCCAAAACATCCTTCCTTACGACCGTTATCTCACAGCCTGAATCAAGTAACGCCTCTATTGCCTTTCCGTTTATTTTGACCTTTACCCTTTGTAATTTCCCATAGCAAAGCACCTTTTCCTTCCTTTGGAACAAATCCACCCTTGCTACTACTACATGTTCCGAATCCTCGTTTTTTTCAGCGTTCGATATAGTTTCTACGCTTACGTTTTCATTTTCCTCTTGCGACTCTTTAGCTACATTTGTTATAGCCACCTTATTCGTCTTTTTGCGGTTCCCCTCTTTATTAACTTTTCGGCAATCCCTCATAAAATGATCTTTTGCGCCGCAAGTGAAACAACCCGAATTACGTTATTTCGTAAATTCTTTCCTGGGTTCCCCGGCCGTCCTGACGCTTCCCTTGTTTCCCACTATCGGTCCACTCCATGGTTCGAAAGCGTAACCGCGTCCTTTAGCCGCATAATACCTGTCGATTTCCAGCGCTAATTCTTTAGGCTTAAACCAACCATCACCCTGGCGTATCAGGATATGAGATCCAGTATCACATTCCAAAGTCGACATCACTTTATCCGCTACTATCAATTGCTTAATTGATTCGGCATCCTGCGCCCCCCTGAGTTTGCAGTAATATTCCCACATCGATGTAAGACGTGAGGTAAATTGTGCAAAATTTTCCTCAGAGTTTCTCCTCGCCTTTCTGAAATTTTCCCGACAAGTTCTAGGTGACGGTTCGAATTCCTGCAATACCCTTTTTTTAATTGCCTCGTAATCGTTGTAGCTTTCACTTTCTAATTGTGTGAACAAATTAGCTACTTTGTCCCCCAACAAACAAATTAGGACCTTAGCATTTTGCTCCTGTTCCATGTTTTCGCTTTCGAAAGCTTTCTCCAGACAATTAAAAAAAAAATTCCACCCTTCCGGTTTTGTCGGTACCTTCACCGTTAACAGACGTATCGTTCTTATGATCTCCTCAATTGATTTGATCCTAATACTTCCCGCCTCACTAGAGAGAAATCCCTCACTATTCGTGCTACTTCTATCCAACCGTAACCTCTCGGTTTCCCCTTGAGTAAATTGCATTTTTAACTTCATTAACTCTAACTCGTGGTTCCGAGCTATTTATTCTCTCTCTAATTCCTGACTCCATGCCCGTGCCGTTTCTTCTCTCTCTAATTCCTGACTCCGTGCCCTTTCTTCTCTCTCTAATTTCTGACTCTCTATTTTCTGTCGTTCTCGTTCCTTCCTATCTTCCACAATCCTTTCCAAAAATTCTTTAACCAAAGTTTCCTCATAGTTTTCCCCTTCCTTAATAATTTTAATTATTTGCACTTTGTTCAGTTCCTCGGTGACTACGTCACCCATCTCGCAAGCCAACTGCACGAGATCCGCTTTCCTCGCTGTATTTAAAAAATACATTGCTCCCGAATGTTGATTTACAATAAACGAGCGAAAACAAAATAAAATCTAGAAAAAAGCTCTTAGCTTTTTCCTACACTAAACAAATATCCCTTCCAAAAAAATAATAATTATTCAAAGTAGAAAAAACTATGCACCTTTAGAGAATTTTTAACTCAATAAGAATATATTTACTTCACATAAAACACTAATACTATTAATCATTATATGTAAGCAATATTAACCTATGCAAGAACACAGTATACAAAAGAACATAAAATCATAAAGTTTCCAAAGAGAAAGAAAAAATAAACCTAACACACGCGTTCCTAAGCACCCAATATCAACTTAGCCATGAACAGAATATGAGGGACAAACGAGTAACAATTCATGCACCCTACTTTGTCAGACGACATCCGAGATCCTTACAGGTATCCTTTCTTCATCACAAACATCCTCTGTTTTGTTTCCGCAGCTCTGTTTCACTTTTCTCGACGCTCCGTTGTAATGGTCAGTAGCTGAGGTCTGCCTCACTTTTCTCGACGCTCCGCTATAACGGTCGGTAGCTGAGGTCTGCAACACTTTTCCCAACGCTCCGCCGTCCGTTGGTATCCGCTGTAACGGTCAGAAGTTGATGAATGCTTGGCCTTCACCTCCGCTACTCATCCACTTCTTATCGTCTCCGTTAAGCTCCCGGTCTTTAGATGTGCGTCTTCCGATGAAGTCCGTTGTCGCTGCTGGAATCCTCAGCAGAAATTTAAAAAAAATATTTTTCCAAAACTTCCTCACCTTCGCATGGACCCAACTTCCTGACACCAAATGTAAACTCCGTACAGTCCAACGCACGCAAAGTCAGATATTCACAGGTTTTCCGAGCGTTTTTTATTTTTCAATCTCCGAGTATGGAGTAGTCGATCTTGTAAAAAAAATCACCCGCCTAAGTTAATGGGGCGATAACCTTTTTTGGGTTCCACATGCAGTGAGGGTGTTGACTCGGTTTCACAAGATTCTTTTCAAATTGAACATTTAAAACTTTAAACAAACATTTTTTTATTTAAATTTAACAAATTCACAAGAACATCAAAGCACTATTACAACCTCTTCTCACCGAGGACCTCGTATATCTCAAAAACTCAGCAAAATCTATCGAAGTTGACACACAGTACTTGTAAGGTAAAAAAATAAAATGAAAACCAAGCATGCAAAATGACATTACGTCACACTGAAAAATAGTAATTTGTATAATACCTGCACGTGGAATAAAATATAATAATTATCACACAACATTGGTGAAACGTGCAAAACTCAACTTTTATCGCTGGCACGTTTCGTGGACTTTACAGATACCTTAATTACAAACATAAAAGCCTACGAAAACTTAAAAATTAACGAAGTCATTCAGGTTGAATTGGTTTACTAGCCGTAAAAATGCTGTGACGCTACGAGTCAGCGTCATAGAATATTTATTAGAAAATATACATATTTAATTTATACATATACATACATACATATATATATATATATATATATATATATATATATATATATATATATATATATATATATATATATATATATATATATATATATATATATATATATATATATATATATATATATATATATATATATATATATATATATATATATATATATATATATATACAGAACAAGGATATTTCCGTACTAAAATGTCAGAAAGCAAAAAATTTAGAAGAAATACATACTTTTTTAGAATTTGTACGCATAATTAAATTTGAACACACATTTTAACACATTAAAACACCACTATTGCAATTAGGCGGAATAATCCATTTCTAATATGAAGTCGCCACCGGGAATCGGACGGTGGCAACCGTTTCGATCCCCGGTGGCGACTTTTTAGAACTCCGTTTCAATTTTCTTTTTTGTTAAACTTTAAATTCTTGTTTTATTTAAAAATTACTTTTACTTGCTGAGGGCCTACTTCTTATATTTTGATTACTTGCTAAGCACATATATATAGATTTATTAATTTACTAACTGGAGGTAAAGTCTTTCAGACCCTGGAAATCCGTCAACATAATATACCTGAAGTGGCCTTCATGAGAATAAAGTCAATTAAATGTTCTTTATAAAAAATCCTGTTGCAAATTTAAAAATAGAAATTGATTATTCCCACCTTATTCGAAAAGTGATGTTGTAATGTGTTCAAATGTGTGTTCAAATTTATTTATCAGTTCAAATTCTAAAAAATCCTGTATATCTTCCGCTTTCCGAAGTTTTTTTTGTACGTAAATATCTTTGTTTTGCATAAAAATTTAAAATATATATTATGTGACGCGGACACGTAGCGTCACAGCCTCTTTAGGGCTAGTAAAGGAAATTCAAGCTTAATTTTTAAGTTTCCGTAAGCTTTTATGTTTGTTATTAAGGTTGCTTTTATGTTGAATTTCTTATCATTATTAAGTTTATTTGTAAATTATGAAGGTTGAAGATTGAAATATATTATAAATCTTTATAATATATGAATAGTGATGAGGAGATTTTTTTCTTACAGAGGAAACTTTTTATCTTATTGCGAAATAAGTTTTTAATGGTCTACAGACTAGAATAAAAATTATCTTTTATCACCACTAACACTTTCGGAAATTAAGGAACTGCTGCTTTTTCGGGAAACTTAAATTATGAGCCTAACTTGATTTAATTAATAAAAAGGGAGATGCTTAACTCGTGTCTTGAAAGTGAAGTACGTGACTCGCAGTCCCTACGAAAACTTCAACCGTACGTGGGGCCGGAATTGCACTAAGATAAATTCGAAGAGTTTTGAAGACGGGTGAGAAAAGTTTTTATTTTATTTTTAAATTTTTTTATATAAATTCCGTTGAGATTAGAGAGAGAGAAATTGTTTTTTTTAAAAATGTGATAAAGGAAAAATTTCATGATTTAGTTTAGGATTCAGATTTTTGTGGAGTATTTTTTTTATTATATAAGGAAGAGTTATCTCTGTATATAAGGAAAAACACTCGTTATTGAGGAAGGAGATTTAAACGAATTTTACATTTTGTCTCGATAAAACGAAGCTTCATCATTTCACTTAATGGAATTTATAAAAAGAAAAGTAATTTATTTGAAAATAATTGAAGAGGTAAATACTAAATCTTGTGCAATAAAAAGTTGTTAAAAAAGAATAATAAATGCTATATGTAGGATAAGGAAACATTAAATTCTAAAATAACGAGTATGCATATAGGCGTAAATATTTTAGCCCGTGGTTAGTAAACAAAGGGAAATAACAGTGTCCATTGCTCTTAGTTATATTGCGCCCTAGATGTATATGTTGAATTCCAAATTTATTATTATTTTTTTAATGCGGAGGCACTTGACGTGAGCCGAATAATATATATATATATATATATATATATATATATATATATATATATATATATATATATATATATATATATATATATTAATTATGCCGTGGTTAGGCAACTAATATCAGTGTTCAATGCTCGTAGCTGCATTGCGCCATAAATATTTATGTTGAATTCCAAATTGTAACTATAGTTTAATATCTAAAGTAACTACTTATTTTCTAAACCATTCAAGTTGTTAAAAAATAATCATCCACATCATAGATCCACAAAAACAACTCCCGTATGATTTTCGAAAATTCATCGAGCGTTGAAATTTTTGAAAGTGAACTACCAGTAATTTATTAAATCCCTAGTGTCGTAGGTCTATTCATCACTAAAATAAATGGAATTCTTAGGGGGTTTATTACACTCAATTAATCACTGGGAAACGGAGTGTGAACGCTTGTAGGAGGTTCGACATGAATGAAAAATAAGGAGGAGTTATAGCTCTGGAATCAATGAAGAGTAAATGGTTAATAGAGTCATTATTACGGTCTTGTATACTACAACATGATGTAAAATCTTTCTTAAACTACAGCGAACAAACGATTATATTGCTGTCAGGGAGCGAATAAACTTAAACCCTAAAATTGGTTACTTTCACACAATGGAACGTACACAATTTTCTGTTTGAATTTAGCATTTGCGGTAGGAACTATTATTATGTAAATAATGAGTTATACGAAAGGTTATACGACACATTTCTTTGGTATTTAGAAATTTTGAATTACCATAAAATATATATGGCTGTATCAGAATACTAACTAGAAGACCTCAATTTCGAAGCGATGACAACATTTCTTTGGTATTTAGTAATTTTTAATTACCATAAAATAGATATGGCTGTATCAGAATACTAACTAGAAGACCTCCATTTCGAAGCGATGACACCATTTCTTTAGTACTTAGTAATTTTTAATTACCATAAAATAGATATGGCTGTATCAGAATACTAACTAGAAGACCTCAATTTCGAAGCTATGACAACATTTCTTTATAAAATATTTAAATTTAGTAATTTTCTCATATTTTATATGACAAAATTACTAAATTTAAATATTTTATGAATTTAGTAATTTTGTTTCTGTAACATCAAAACACCGGAAATAAAACTGATTATTCCCTGTTAAGAAAATGACACATTTATAGAACAACGGTTGATTTATCGACATGTGTGAGTGTTACTCAATTCATTCAGTTTTGTTATAGCTCATGGATGAACTGGCCACCCTCTATCCTCCAATGAAACTTCTTTCACTACCTCCTTCTTTCTGCGAATCACCTTATCTCATACCCGCCAAATTAGGAAAACCGTGTTAGAGGGCTGAGCCCAGAGGACGTCGTAGGTCGATGCATTTTGATGGCTTCAATTTTGTACAGAAACTGAAAATTTTGATAACGTAATCGTCTGAATATATTTTATTTTTACCGGTATACAGATTTCTAATCATTTTATTTTGTTTTGTATGTTTACATTGTTTTGTGAACAATAAAACAATTTTACTGGACCTCTCTTACAATATCCTATAAAATAGATGAATTCTATTGCACTACTCCTTTGCAATCAGTGTCAAAACTCGTAAAGAAATATAATTTTAAATCGAGCTTAGTGACTTCAAAAAATATTGCACTATAACAAGTCCGGGAAATTAAAGATGTGTAAAACAATTCTTAAATATACAAAAAATAATTTTATTCGTTAATGTAATTTTTCTTTATGAAAAGTTGTGCAAAGATTGCTTACTCCGCAAACAGTAACATACAAAATCAGGTTCTATAATTCACTAATAGAATGACTGTTAAAGATGGAAGTTGCCAGCACCAGCAACAACAAAGAGTAAAAAAATAGTAAAATGTAGTTTAACAGAATACGTAGAGTTAAGCAAAAATTATAAATCAAAGAGATAAGGGACAATTATAGCGTAATAACTTTCCAAGCTGACTGCATGTAAAGTACAAAACAACTTTCATCAACCTCATTTTTCACGTCCACGAGGTGGGTAGAAATTTAAAAATAATACATTATGTTATTTAAATACGGGAGTAGAGGATAAGAGACTGAGTAATTATACAGTTGACTTGAATTTCAATAATTTGAGCGTAGAAGTGACATCGAATTTCTTACACATAGATCTTTTATGACCGAAAACGTCATAACTTTTCCATTCCAGGTGTTGTAGCTTCAATATGACTAAAAAAATTAATTAATAAATAAAAATTCTACATTTTAGGAAGTATGCTAGTATATACACTGAGCGGCCACTTTATTATGATCACCTGTCAGTTTGATGCAAATGAGCTATTGCGTCATAGTGTTGCCGCTAGAGGGAGAGATAGCTATAAAAAGGGAATGCAGGACAAGTGAACCATCAATTGTACTGTATTATTTGCGAAGATATGAAAAAAAATGGGATTTAACTGAGTTTGAACGCGGGATGACTGTAGAAGCGAGAAGCGTCGGAACCATTATCAGCAAAACGGCTGCACTTGTGAAGTGTTCGAGAGCAGCGGTTATTAATGTTTAAAGAGAGGGGACTACCAAGCAGAAGACCAGGCCTCAACGTCAGGTTTTGTAGTCGCCACAGGCCACTGGAGGTTCGATCTGAAAAGAGACATCAGAGCTGTCCAGTCCAACAGAAGAGCAACAGAACCTCAAATATCGGTGAATTTTAATAAAGAAGCAACTGTGAACGTCTCTAAACGAACTGTCCGTAGCACATTACACCGTATAGGCTATGGAAGCCGACGACTTGTTCGAAAAGCTCTACTGCCTGCCTTGAACAAAAGCAGACGTCTCCAGTTTGCAAAGGAGCAAAAGGATTGGACAATAGATGAATGGAAAACGGTCATGTGGTCCTATGAATCGCGTTATCAATTACACCATGCAGATGGCGAGGTGCGAATATGGCAAAAACTGCATGAAAGCATGAACCTCAACTACATTGCCAAAACACTTCAAGCTGGTGGAGGCAGTATTATGGTTTTGGGGTCATTTTCTTGACATTGTATGGGTCCTTTGATTCCTGTGAAACAACGTCTGAATGCCCAAAACGGTATTTAAATGTTGTTGCAGATCAAGTACATCCTGTTGTGTTAATGGTGTACCTTGACGGGGATGGATACTTCCAGCAGGACAATACTCCTTGTCATAAAGCTGGCATTGTCCTCAGATGGTTCGAAGAGCATGACGGTGAATTTACCTTGCTTCGTTCACCTGCACAATCACTAGATTTCAATCCAATTTTGAATGTGTGGGATGAGATTGAACGGGGCAGCTTTATCCAGTACCATCAAGTTTTAAGGAATTGGAAAGTGCAGTTCATCGGATATGGTCTCAAATTCCTCATACCACCTACCAACATCTCATAGAATCCATGCCAAAAATTCATGTAGTATTAAGGTCAAAAAGTGATCCAACATTGTATTGACGGGGTGGTCATAATAATTTGGACACTCAGTGTATAAATAAACCGAAAAGCAGCATTAAAACTAAACCAGGGAAGGATATTAGGAGAAAACATACAACGCAGTTATATCATTAGATGCAATGCCTGTTTCCGAAGAAATTAAATGAAGTATTTGCTTACCACGTCCCCATAGTAAACAAATCCAACTATATCTAACACAGCAAACAAGAGATTTATTGCCCCCGAATGTGTGCATCCAACTATTTGACTAGTATCATAGAATAACAACTAACTCATTTTATTTCTCATTGCTCCTAATCGGAGTTCACACTACAAAATAATCTAACGTTAACTAATTCTATCCCACTAACTTTCCAATACTTCCTACCTGCACGTGGCTCTGAACTGCTTAATAAATCTTGTTTATACGTCAGTTCGTTGATAATGACTACCACTGATTCATTTCTGCTTAGGGAGCTTAATCGAGCTAAACCTCGCAGTAAGCGTAGAAATAATTCTCGTGGTACCTTTCTTCCTTCTAAAGATAGTCAATCGCGTTCTTCACACTTGCTAAGCCTTCAAACTCTGGTGAAGGATGTGCAATCAAAAACAACAAGTCGAATGGGGACTTACTGGAAAGGATAATTGGATACATAAATTACATCTGTAATGTCTTGTACCTGTGTAAACTACCAATTCATGCCTTAACAAAATAAAATCTATTATGAAACTAAGAAATATTTTTATTTTTATGAAAAAGACGCTAAAACTTCTAATATATTATAAAGAAGGAAATTGAAGTACTGGGAGTTTTGATTGTTATTCCTCAAAATGAGTAACCAATAATTAATTTTGATAATTACATCTCAATTATAATTAACCCGGATAATTAGCTCTGATAGATATTTCTCTAATTAATGAGAATAAATGGATCCTGTTTATTTTCCAAATTAATTATTTCTTATGTTCATTATTTATACCTTAACAAATTATTCTACCTGTGGAATTCAATTATCGTTAGCACGGACTGCATGAAATATTTATGTGAATAATCTCAAAAACAAAGCTTTTACTTCGGATATCTGGACATCGGCTTAGATACTTCATTAACAATGAATACGGTGGAGGGTTAAATGTGTTTAAATTTACTCCATATATATTGCACACTAATTTTCATTCAATTAAATATGCCTCGTGTGTCACCGAATTATATATAAAAGGAATAGAATGAAATATTCATTATATCTAAATAATTTTTTATTACTGTGCAAGAAGGAGTGTAACTCTGGTATTTCACAACGTATGAATAGTGGGTAACACAACTTGTTGACGCTGGTTTCTATTAACTTCATATTTACTGCCTGAAAATTATTCATTCAATAAATTGTTCCTAGTGTGTTATTCAGTGATAAATAACACTAATAGAAATAAACATTTATTACATCGAAATAAACGTGCATTGAGAGCATAGAATTATTCATAATATATGAATAGTGGTTTGCAAAACGTGATACATGTGGTTTGCATTAACTTATTTTTACTTCCTGCTAATTTTTATTCAATTAAATATTCCTCGTGTGTTATTTAGTTATAAATTACACGAATAAAAGCAAACATATATATATATATATATATATATATATATATATATATATATATATATATATATATATATATATATATATATATATATATATATATATATATATGTGTGTGTGTGTGTGTGTGTGCATAATAAATTAAATATTTGTCCCTCCATTCTATCATTTAAATTCCGTTTACTAAATCCAATCCCCAGTAACATGAACGCCGCAGGGAATTTAGAATAAATTAGAATTTAAAAGAGTTATAGGATTTTTAATGTTATATATATATATATATATATATACACTCCTAGACATTAAAACTGCAACACCATGTTCGAGGAATGATACAAACGTCAAGAAAGGAAGAAGATGGTGGGATGTGCAAATGGTTAGCATTTAAGCTCAATCGGACAACGCAGGATGGAGAAACATCTAAAACTCTCTATAAAAGGAAAGTTACGCAGTGGGGTTCTCATTCGGAAATTGCAATTGAATGTTGGTTGTTCGTGAGAATGTTGGTTGTTCGCGAGTTGGTTGTTCGTGTTGGTTGTTCGTTATGCCTCGTATTAGAAGGAGACGGAATCCAACGACTGCCATGCGACTATGGAATCCATGGGTTCAGGAGGGTAATACTGAACGCCATGCAGGATCTCAACGGCCTCCCGCCACTAACGCCCGCGAGGACAACCATGTTGTCAGGTCGGTCTTCCAGGATCGTACAGCCACATCATGGATCTTTAACCAGGAAATGAGATTTTTTGCAGCACGACAAGTATCCGTACGGAAAGTACGACGACGTCTCGTACAGCATGGACTGTCTGCACGGCGACCATTATTTCAGATTCCCTTGACACTGAAGAACAGAGACGCGCTGCGACAATGGTGCGAACAACGACAAAACTGGATACATGAGTGGCACCACGCCATCTTTTCAGACGAGTCCTGCTTCTGTGCAGCATCATGATGGACTTATACGTGTCTAGAGTCACCGAGGAAAACGCACGTAGCCTGCTTGCATTCGATTCGTCATACGGGCCCTGCACCTGGTGTGATGGTATGGACAGCCAATGGGTACACAACACGAACACCTCTTGTTCGCATCGTTGGCAATCTGAACTGCCAGCGTTACATTTCTCAGTTCTTAAGGGCTGTGGCTGTGCCCTATATTTGAGGATTCGGACTCGTTATCTTTCAACAAGATAACGCAAGTCCAAATGTTGCCCGTCGATCTCCAGCCACTACGATTGATGAAGTGTGGCATAGACTTGAAGCAGCATTGAATGACTTCCCCGTATCTGTCATCCAATCCGAGTTCAAGACGGGCCTAGCCGGGTTAAAGCCGAATTAGCTAAAGGAGGCGGCAGCTGTGTGTACTAACTTCGGACTCTGTATACCCCGAAATTGCCTACAAATTTAATCATGTTTTCTTCCTATTATTCTGTATAAGTACAGTAAGTAAAGTTTTGATATTTGCATCCCTGCTTGGTTTTGCAATTTCAATGACCAGCATTGTATATATAAATATTTTTTATCCGCCCCCCCCCAAAAAAAAAAGGAAAACGTATTATTATTGTTCAATAAGCACATTGGATTCTTCATAACCTAAGAATAGTGTGTCAATCAAAGTGTTGCATGTGGTTTGCATTAACTTCATATTTATTGCATGCTTATCATTCATTCAATTAAACAATTCTTGCGTGTTATTCTCCTATAAATAACACGAATAGCACGAAATATTTATTAACTCTGAGCTATTTTTTATTACTGTGCAATATGATTCTTCATAGACTAAGAATAGTAGTTTAAGCAACATGATACATAAGGTTTGTATTAACTTCATTTTTAAACTGAATGAACCCACACAATATTGGATGTCCATAAATGCCCGCCCCATTTTGGCAATATTTTGCTCTCCCAATTCAATACATATTCCACCGATCGATTCAGTCTTCAATCTCCTTTTGATAAACAGCCTGCGATGCCCTACTTCCGGAGTTCAGAGCTCTGTCTGTTTTCTTCCTCTTTACTTCACTTCAACCCTCATCCCCATCGATCAGGGCTGTCACCCGATCTGATATTTTAGGCCTTCAGAGTGGACACTGTCCAGATTGTTTGCTTGGGGGAAGGCGGTCGCTCAGTGTTAGTACCTAGAATTATTTCGAGAGATACACGAGACGCCCGCTTCATTGCTGCCAATTAGAGATTTGATAGATGCTCTCCAGTATTATGGGGCTGGATCACTTAAAACAAATTTCTTCCTTTCAGAGATGACGGGCTCTAAGGTATCTTGATGCATTTGACGGATTAACCTGATTGCATTTAGTAGGGCGAAAAAGTAATACGCTCAGTTTATGGCATATTACGATCAGGAAAAAACATATTGGTCTTTTTTTACAGTCTTTTTTTACCATGCAGGAAATTTTCATTTATTTGTTTATGGGAATGGTGGATATTACAAAGAGATTTTTGAAACTTTTACCTCAGAGACATGAAATTTTGCATATATTAATTAGAGTATAACTATATCAAACATCTTATAAAATTATATATATATATATATATATATATATATATATATATATATATATATAATATACATATATATATATATGTATATATATATATATATATGTATATATATATATATATATGTATATATATATATATATATATATATATATATGTATATATATATATGTATATATATATATATATATATATATATATATATATATATATATATATATATATATATATATATATATATATAAATAATATACATATATATATATATATATGTATATATATATATATATGTATATATATATATATATATATATGTATATATATATATATATGTATATATATATATATATATATATATATATATATATATATATATATATATATATATATATATATATATATATATATATATATATATATATATATATATATATATAGGGTTAGCCAAAAGTTCGTAAAAACTTTCAAAATTCATAAAAAAGGAAGAAATCCTGATAAAGAAGTTCGGTTTGCAAGAAAGGGCTCACGAGGAAGTCGGATATTTTTTAGCAGCCAAAAAAAGTTTTAAAAGTTATTTTTTTTAAAGTTTAAAAACTTGAAAATGTTACTAGTAGATGTCGCTGATATGCGAGAGATTTAGCAGAATTATGCAAATCTTGCACTAAAATACCGTGATACACGAGGATTAAGAGGATAGGACACGAAGTGGCAGACCCTCGTTGGCGGAAAAGGAAGATTACTGCGGTGGAAACCGTTATGAATAAGATGGCGGTGGTATCGTCTACAAGGAGTAGCAGTGCTTGCAAAGCTGGACCAATGACTCTACCAGTGACTTTTTAAAATTTTTATTTTGCTGCTAAAAAATCCAACTTCCTTGTGAGCCCTTCGTTGCAAACTGCACTTCTTTATCATAATTTCTTCATATTTCATGAATATTTAAAGTTTTTACTAACTTTTGGCTCACCCTATCGTTTAAAATATTCCAATTTTTATATTTTTTAAAATCCTCCTTGCGATCCAATTTTTTAACTGCCCTCCTTAAATTTGCATTTATATTAATGCTTATAAATGTATATATGCTTATAAATGTATTTTGAACAGAGTTATATATTGTTAAGTGCTTTCGTTGAATAGTTAATTTTTAGGAAATATTTTTACGCCCGTACTCTGAATCTTCGTGAAATTTTTTTACTCTGCATGTATTTTCTTAGGGGAACAAAAGTGTGGCTTATTTATTTAATATTTATTTTTAAGGAAAAAACATAATTACTGAAATTGTCTTTTATATTTTTTAGTGTAACAGAATTTTATTTCATTTATTTGTCAACTCTCTGTGGCAAAAGATATATGACTGATAGTCGTTAAGATGGTCTTCTAATATTTATAGTGGAGTAATGCACACCAAACTTTGATTGTCTAGATTAATTTTTTTAGATTTGCCTTTTTACCAATCCTGACAAATAGTTCTATTATTCAGACAATTGACAGAGATGAAATTTTGACAGAGGATGTAACGTGTAACTTATTTATTTTATATAAAGTATTTATGGAAAATAAAATAAGTACTAAAATAACATACGTATTAAATTTTATTTTTTATTGTTTTTCTTGTAGTGGAGCTTATTTTTATTTATATTTCAAATCGTTCTGGCAAAATATTTGACAGATTATGCAGCTAAAACTACATATTGGATAAATAACAATACCAAATTTCTGTAGGTAATTTTTTTAGTGGAGTTGAACTTCGTGATAAAGTTTTATATATATATATATATATACCCAACAAACACAGGACTGACGGCAGCTTATCGGGCCAGTGCTGGAGGCACCGGTTGAACGACAAGTACGGGAGAATTTTGTCGGGCCACTGGCGGGTTGTTTACGAACCTCCGAAGGGGAAACGCTTTCCGTTTACGTGTTTCAGGGCCTGTTATGGGTTGATATGAATCGCACCGAAATCGTTTTCCCTGCATCGTCCCGGAACTGTACCTCCGATTCGTAACCACAAGTAACAGATATCGGCATCAGAATTATGGATTTGAAAGGGAAGGCGAAGATTAAATTTAACAGACTTTTCAAAAATATTTATTTCATTGTTGTGAAACCTCTTTTACGCGGAAAATTCCCATAATTTTCCTTGTATGTAAAGATTGTATTATGTGAAATTGTATAATTGTATTATGTGAAAATTCACATAATTTTCCTTGTATGTAAAGATTGTATTCTGTGTGTATGTTTTTAACTCCCTAGAAGCTTATAAAAACAGATGAAAATTAGTTTCAATTTTATATATTACTGGAGAAATTAAATATCTACTTAAAAATGGGTCCTTGTTTCACCACTCTTTATTTATAAGAGAGGAAATAGTGATAAAATTTGTATTTTTTTAAATTTCTTCTATAGTATATTAAAATAATAATATATATTTTTGTAGATAAAATATTCAAAATATATTTTTCAGGAAATTTACATATTCTAAGTATTTCTAATTGTTAGATGCCATTATAAAACAACTGATTTTGTAGAATTTTTTCTCGAATTTCATCGTATTAATTTTACAGTAACATATTCTTATAATACAAATTTGAATGAAAGAAAAAGAATTTTAAATTTACAGACCTTAGTTAAAATAAACAAATCACACATATTTAGAAAAATATTAATGTAATGTAATGTCAGAGACATAGACAGTAGATGTCATGAGACACCAAAAAATATCAAAAAATAAGACCCTTTATCCTCAGTACGTACATTGAAGAATATATATTACATTGTTTTTTTTTGTAATTGAATCAGGATACGAGAAATAATATTTACAATAAGAAAAAAAAGGCAAAAAAATTAGTTTAAATAAATGTTAGAAATAAAAAATAAGGCAATTAAGTTTAAAATAATAAGTAAGTTATATTTAATAAATTAAATTGGCAGGTTTGAACATCCGTGAGTACAGATAACAGAACTGCACTTTGCAGGATCGAACCGAGGACTGAAGCATGGGAAGCAAAAACGAACGCCCCACACCAGCATTCCCTGATAGGGTATCAAGTGTGGAACTTCAATAAGAGGAAACTGCCTCGCATGAAACAGAAAAATAAAGGAAAAATGTTAAACACTATCAGAAACCACACTATCAGAATAACACTATCAGAATTAACCTGTGAACAATTAATGGACTGGGTAAGATTTGAAATATTAAGATCGGAACATAAATTTTTAATTTTTAAGTCGCCGTTCGGTTTTGGGATTTTTTTTTCCAAAAAAATTCAATGCGTAAGTAAATTAAGTAATTTTGAAAGGTCCGATATTAATCCAATTGCAGTAATGTTTTCAGATAAGATTTTGACAAAGTTTCATGAAATTGATTTGGGATATTGAATTTTGACTAGGTTGTACATTTTGTTGAGGGTATCTTTGTACCCTTCCGCCATTAAAAAAAAAACATGGCTCAGGTTTGGTTTCCCGCCTAACAGGAAATTCATCATTAGCAGCGGGAATTTCTTTCCTCCGGATTACGACAGTTTCCTAGGATAGAAAATTGGTTTGAGAGATTGATTCGATCATTAATGCTAGTTAAGTTAGAGTCGAGAGCAATTCGCTTTAGACCAACCCAAATTTAAAAAATCACATTATGTTCGATTTCGTTCAAAATTACCACATCACATTGCATACCAAGATTATAATATTTTATACATTACATATACAATGTATTTTTCATTTTCATAATAAAACTAAACTTTTGAATGTAGTTGACTTTTTTATGCGGCCCGCCTGCCTTGAAAAAATTTACCATGTGGCCCAGATGCTGCAAAAGGTTAAACACCCTGCTTTAAGCTCATCAGCCTGATTCAGAGGTTTAACTTTTTCAGATTTAGGAATATAATCAAAAGTGGGTGTAGAAGAAAATTTAAACGCACACTTACTCTGCATAAGATTAAAAAGTTCTTTGAGATTGGGGATGTTAAACGTTATTTTGAAAAAAAAGAAATTCATGTTTTTCAAAAGTCCATAGTAATCACACATAGTTTCCATTACTTATTTCACTGACACATTGAATTGTGTTTTGTTTTGTTTTTTATTATTAAATTTTGGCATTATCTTTTGAGAATGTATTTTCGTTTTTATCAATGCAACTCTTGCAGAAGTGCCACGGACGGGTAAGGGTGACTCGGTAACGAATTTAACAATCCTTTCTACTGCTTGTGTGTGACATGGAAAATTGCTGAAGTCAGTACGTTGACTCTCCTGATCAGATTATTTTGCTTCCTAGTTTATAATCAGAAATATGCCTCGTTCTGTTACTTTAACATCTTTACGTACAATCATATCAATATAATCCTTGGCATCAAAGTTTATACGTTGAACTTAAAACTTTCCAATGCCCCCTTCATTTTTCAGTCCTTGCTTTTAGAATCCGGCGTAATCCAAGCTGTCTTACGTGGCTGCGATCAACTGATATCATACATAAGAGGAGATTTTCAGAAGCAGCGAAGTACGAATTTCTTTGAATGACTGGGTCAATTACATTTTTAAGAGTCTGATGGAGGTAACGTGAATAGCTTACAAGTTTCCACAAGTGCTTCGATCCATGGATATAAGATAGTTTCAGCTTTATGTGAAACGAAACAGATGCATATACTTACAAAATGTACTCAGTCAGTATTCGGAGATTTTTTTTGCAGTACATTCTGTTCCCACATACAAGTGAAGTATTCGGTTTGCTAATGTAAGCTATCATGAATAACAAAGTTTTCCTGGTTTTCTCATAGACAAATCAGAAGAGCACCTTCCAACAGAGATTGCATTAGACATTTCTAACAAATATTTTGGGTCCACACTTAAATCATCCTTAATTTCTAGTAATGGAATGCCATTTTCAATAGGTGATAATTCAATTACTGGAAGTTCATAGCAGTTTTCTAGTTGTTTACCTATTTCTCCTCCAAATTAGGACGTAGGCGCAGTTCATTTCCATGAAATAGACAAATCAACCACTGCAGTGGCCTTCTTAATTCCTTTTCAAAGAAACGAACCACACCATTATTCAATCCAGTGTTCACGGCAGTTCCATCCATTCCAATTACAGTAATGTTTAAATTCTGGTTGTTGCCATTGAAAAATGCTATTATGCTATCTTATATACATTTTCCAGTGCCAGAAATCTGCTTCTGAAAATCTCGTCCTTTGTATGATATCAGATGATCGCAGTCATGTAAGAGAGAGCTTGGATTACCCCGGAATCTAAAAGCAAGGGCTGAAAATGAAGGTGGCATCAAAAAGTTTTTATTTCAACGTATAAACTTTGATGCCAAGGATTATATTGATATGATTGAATGGAATGGTGTTAAAGTAACATGACTTCCTATGAAGAGGCATATTTCTGATGACAAACAGAAAGCAATTCAATGTGTCAGTGAAATAAGTAAAGCATACCATGTTTGATTACTATGGACTTTTGAAAAATATGAATGTTTATTTCAAAATAACACTTTGCCTTTAAAGACATTGCATTAATATTTTTCTAAATAAATGTGATTTGTTTATTTTAACTAAGGTCCGTTAATTAAAAATTGTTTTTTTTCATTCCAATGTGTATTATAAGAATATACTACTGCAAAATTAAGATGATGAAAATTGCGAAATTCTACAAAATCAGTTGTTCTGTAATGACATCTAAAAATTAGAAATACTTAGAAATACCTAAGTTTCCTGTAAAAATATTTTGAATATTTTATTTACAAAAAATATATATTATTAATTTAATATACCATAAAATAAACAGAAAAAAAGAATTTTATCTCTTTTCACAAAAATATCTATTTTGAAGCACCTGAAAAATATTTCAGTAGAGCAATAAAATTTTATATTCAATACCAAAAGGCAGCTTTTGAAAGCTATAGCATAATGAAATTTCAAAACATCTTTTTTTTCGCCTCGTGATACTACAATGCACTAGTGTCATCTGATTGGACATTCAGTTGCACGTGATTGAAAAGGCGCCATTAAAGATTGCTTACAAGACAAGTTTGCTGAAATTAATCCACAAGTAAGTTTCATTCGTTAGTCTTAAATTATTGCCTTTAAATTTTATTTAACACCCTTACATAGTGAACATTATTCTATTACTGTTATATGATAGTGTTTTAATCCAAGTTATAATATGAATTGACCGTATTTTAGATCAAATTCTACTGAACTGAGTGTATTGAATTAGCAATACTAATACTTATATTAGCAATACTTATGGCATTTACGAGCACTTTCGTATGTATAAATAAAAACATTTTGTTTCGGATTCAGTTCGGATGATTCGTGTTTCAGTTAATATTTTAGATGGACAAAGGAAGTAAATGGTTTGTTCATCATTATACATTTTCTTTGATAGTTTTCTTCATGTTCAATGTATTGTATGATAAATCAATGAAATATTAGTTTGATATCTAAATTTTAATAATTATTAAATTATTGCACAATATAATTATGATCCATATGATGTAATTTAATGTAATTGACATTTGTTTCTATGATATTTTACTCAAAAATTCATTCATTCATTCACTGAATTAGCTCATAAGCCTATAAACAAACATCCCAACTCAAATTAAGAACTCCCCCTTGTCACACACAAGCAGTTGAGAGGATTGTTAAATTAAAAGAATGTCAAAAGCAACCAATATTACTTGTGGTTATATTATTTATATTAAAAATTGTTGATATATAATGTATATAACTATTGAATATATTGATATTTTCAATTATTATTGATATATAAATGCAGTATTCCCTAAAGTAAGAGAAAAATATTTTTCCACACAATTAGTAGCATGAAAAAAGTTTTAAAATAAATAAGTACAATGAAATTGGTAAAAAAAAATAACAAAAAAAGACTTAATATGACAGTAGGATGTTCTTAATCTGTTTATAAAATCCACTACAATTTCTTTCTAACCTAACTTTTTTTTTCATCAGTTTGTATGAACATTAAAATTTTCTTTTCATGAATGCCTACGAAATCCATGAGATAATCAAAACATTTGAACATTTGATGTATTTCATAATACCAGATCTGAAATACTAAAAATTTTTAAAAAAGAGTCAATGGTGCTATAATTTTGACTGCTATCCAAATACATTATTCATTGTTTTAATGGTAATATAGACAGCATTTTATTATTAACCAAAAAAAAAAAAGGCCTTTCATTATAGTTCTGAATCAATGATATTTTGTAGTATATTATATAGTAAATATTTGAATGCTTAGAATAATTATGTCTATCAAAGTATTCTCTTTAAACATACAGACTTTGTTCCTTTCTCAACCTCCAGTCAACCAAAGCAGAAAATTATAAAATAAAGAAAGTTACTATTTTTCTTCAAAATATTTATTGCGAATCACTGTACAGGAGCCATGCCATAAGAGAGGGGAAAAAACTTTTAAATTACCATATATTAAACCTTTACATAAACATAATATTACTTAACAGACATTCTTAATTGCTTACAATTTCTTATATTACATTACATAGAACTTCATCCATAAAACAGCTATACTATTACAATGAAACTTTTTTAAATTTACAACATTATTTATGTTTTTAATATAATATATCCAGCATTGCAAACATTTTGCCTGTATGTTAACTTGGGCTTTATATTAAGAAACAAAAAATTTAGCATATTATGGATATTTATATACACTTCACAATTCCAACTAAGAAGGTTCAATTTCATGCTATAATTTTTATAAATTCTAACAGAACTTTATTGATTTTATACTTATAGATCATGCATACTTTTAACACAACAAACCATATAATTCTGATTTATGCCCCATCATGTAGTATGCATGAGTGCGTAAAGGATGCAAAATACTCATGCACATATCAGTATAAATGTGAATATTAATGATTATAATTGTTTTTATTTTTTGTTATTGCTTAATCATATATAGATGCAAAAGGTTATTCCATTTTTCATCCCTAAGTTATTAAATTATTGGTCATTGTGCATTTATATAATTTTATTTCTCAGTTTCAGCTTTAAAATCTTGAAGAACCCAACAAGGATGAGAACTTTTTAGATAACATCATGTATGTTAGATTGTTATTAAAACTTTAGGTAAACTTTTGTGTCATCGGAAAAATCTTTATTCATACTGTTCAAAATAAATAAGAACTTAGCCCAAAGTTATATGTAAAGGGGTCATATTCCCCTTTTTTATTTTAGTGATAAGCAAGTTTATAAAGAACTCTACTTTTCAATACTTCTTAGTTTGATAAATCGTTCAATTTTTATTATGACATTATAAGAAAATATTGGTTTCTTTTCAGAATTTTGAATGTGGAATCTAGCTTAAGATTGCAGTCGTTTTGGAAGACCAAAGCTGACTTGAATTCATAACTTCTAAGTTTGTAACTTTTTTTTTCTCGACATATACTTTTGTTTTCAGCAGTAAACTCGTGGCCAAAATTACTGTTTTTAATATTTTTTAGATTTATTTTGAACTTTAATTTAAATATTTCTATGAAAAAACTATAAAAATATTTATTAAAGAACTAAAAATTTCAAATTAATTTTTTTAACTTATATGCTAATCTCAACTTTCTCATAAATGTTGGTCTCAATAATTTGTGGATTGAATATTAATTTACTTTATTTATTCTTTTTTAACTGTGAAGCTTGTTGTTAAGGTTTTAGGTGAGTGAGAAAGTGCAGTCCAGGGATTTAAGTTAACATGACTCTTGTGAAAGTCTTTTTAACTCTTGCTGAAAAAGAGGTTTATATTATCTATATATATAAAACAGTTCCGTAACTGACTCATTCATTCATTCATTCATTCATTCATTCACTGACTGACTGACATACAACGCACAGACCAAACCGCTGGACCTAAAGGGCTGAAATTTTGCATGGCGATTCTTCTTATAGTGTAGGGGTGCACTAAGAGAGATTTTTGAAAAATTCTTCTTAGATTTTTTTAAATTAAATTTTTAAGCTGTTTTTTTTACTTTTTTTAAGTTTGCATTTAAAATAATAATTTGAGGGTTATAAAATTTATATCACGAGAAAGATCATAAAAATTCCTTTAAAATGAAATCTTTTTCGAATCTTTACCTTCATTTCCTGATTTTTGGTGAATTTTTAAAGATTAATTTTTAGAATTTAATTTATTAAATGCTGATCACGTGATTTCTTTTTCTGGTACTTTAAATAAATTTATCGTCACGTGCATAAAAACTAAATAGACAAAAAATAATTTTTTTTTCTTGCTAATGCGGCAGACGATTGGACATTATCCAAAAAAATATTAAAATACTGTAAAAGAAATGTTCTAGAAACTGTACTATATTAACTGTACTATATTCTTTAGTATTCTTTATATTAGATTTAATTTGAATATCTTCTTCTACATTATTTTGTCTATAAAAATATCCCTTACGATTTTTTTATAAATATATATATATTTTACATCAATTATATACATTGATCGTCGTATTTATTATATATATTGGCATTAATTGCATACATTCACCGATGTTTTTACTTTGAATGTACTCCGTAGCGAAGTGCGGGTTTTCAGCTAGTAAAAGTATAAAATGCCAAGGTTTATTTAGAAAATATAAAATCTGTTCATTTGTAAAATCTTCATTAAAAATGTGAGAATTTCCTCAATAACTGATTTATAAGCTATTTGTTTTCAAGACTTTTAGAGAGTATTTAGTTGTCATGTTGTGCAAAATAAATAAGAACTTACTGGTCCAAAGCATAGATGTGCCCCCCCCCCTCAACTTAACTTGAAATAAATTAAAATGTTAATAGAAGTTCAGTTAAATCAGAAAATTGTAGAAAACTTTTAAGAAAGTTGGTTTTTTCCCATTTTTTTCAAACTGACACTGAAAATACCGATTATGTCTTTAGCCCTAACATAGTTTTTAACAATGATATGATCCATAACAAAAATTCAATGCTACATTTTTTTTTTCTTCTTTTATTTATATTACATTTATTTTCCTCATTGTATAACTTTTTGAATACTACTCAAACCAATTCTATTGTTACTCAATTTCAAAAAATCATATTTCAAATTTTAAGGATCGATCGGTAGTCAATGCGCTGAGAAGGACCCTAGCTGAATTCAATTTGTATCCGTCCCAAATGTTAGAAGCACGCTATGCCTATGGTCCAAAGTATACATGTAAGGGGGTCATACTACCTTTTTTATTTCACTGATAAGCAAATAGACGAGTGCTCTGCACTAAAACGTTTTACTGATCTTGTTGAGAAGTATTGGAGAGCACGTGCACTCATGGCATAGGTGCTATTTTTGGTAGTGTGTGGCATTTGTAAAATAAATAAATAAATAGTGAACTCTGCTTTTCAATGCTTCTTGGTGTCACAAATCACTCTAATTTTTATTAATGGCATTATAAGAAAATATTGGTTTCTATACAGAATTCTGAAACTGGAATCCATCTTCACCTCATTGTGATTTCCATGAAAAGATTCCACAACTCACTTGGCAGTGTGCTCGATTCATAATCTGTAAGTTGATTTTAACCTCACTGAACCCATTTTTTTTTTTTAATTCTCTAGATATCCTTTTTTTTCAGCAGTGAACTTGTGGGCAAAATCACAAAGTTGATAATATATTTTTTTTAAATTTATTTTTTGTACTTAAATTTGAATTTTTCTATGAAAAACCATAAAAAATATTTTTATTACATAATTCTTAATTAATAAACAACTCAAATTTTCAAATTTCTCTTTGTATATTTTATACGCTAATCCGAACATTCTCATAAACTTTGGTTGCAGTAATTTGTGGATTGATATTGATTTCCTTTATTCATTATATTTTTAACTGGCAAGCCTGTTATTAAAGTATTAGGTATGTCTGAAAGTGCAGTTCAGGGACTTCAGTTAACCGGGACTCTTGTGAAAGTCTTTTATCATAACTGCTTACCAAAAAAAATTTTATATTTTTATATTATAAAGATATAAAATGCCAAGGGTTATTTTACTCTTGATAGTTAATGTTAAAAATTTTTTAATTTAATTATCAGAATTCCATGAGAAGTAGTTAGAGGTTCATTCATAATTCCTTACAGAAGTAATAATAATAATAATAATATTGCTTTTAGATGTATTAGATTATTCGTTGATGAGCTAATAGGTAGTTGAATGTAATTTGGAATACTAACTTCTGCCTAGTATTTAATTTTTTTATTATTTCATTGTCAAATTTTGGTGGAGATCTGTCACATAAAATATATTTTTGTGAGCAGCTGTTATTATAAAGTGTAAGGATAAGGGCAGTAAAAAAATATTCCAAAATATATTATTTAGGTTCAGTTAATTATTAAACAATTGTTGACTATAATAACGTTATGTTTGCAAGTGTGTAGGTTTTTTTTATGGTGTATTATTTGGTTTATCTAAATTAAGTTGAAAAATGATGCAAGCATACAAAGATTGACTGGCTGTCAATGTTGAGTGCAGTAGCATAGATTATTTTACAAAGTGCAATAAAATACTTTTAACTTTTCAAACCGAACTTCTAATCAGAATTTTAAAAAAAATTTAATAAAACTTTTAAAATTGAAAATATTTTCATGGATCTAAAGAATGGAACATAACACCTGTATTGTCAACTAAGTCATGGATAAAAGATGCAGCCCTAAAAGCAAAAGGCCTGGTTTCTGTATACTTTTATAATAATCATGTTACAACAGTATACAGAAACCAGGCTTTTTGCTTTTAGAACTGAATCGTTTATCCATGAATTTGTTGACTATACGGGTTTTCTATTCCATTGTTAAGATCTGTGAAAATACTCTCATTAGCAAAATATTTTTTAAAAAATTTAAATTTGGGTTAGAAGCTTGGTTCAAAAAGTCTAAGTGTTTCTTCACGCTTTATAATATAATCTATGCCATTTCACTCAACATTGACAGCTAGTCAATATTACCCACCTCATTTTTCAAATTAACCTAGACTAATCAAACAATATATCATAACAATTGTTTAGTAATTACTGAATCTAAATAGTATATTTTGAATAATTTTTTACTGTGGTTATCCCTAATAACAGCTGCTCACAAATAAAAAATATTTTATACTCAGATCTCCACCATAATTTGACAATTAAGTAACAAAAGATATGCTCTATTAAAATACTATGCAGAAGTTAGTATCCCAAATTACTTTCTACCACAATTTTTGTAAAACCAATTACTGTGAAAGCTACATCATATAATAAATGTTTACTTTATTCATTATTATAGTAATAGATTAGTTGTTAAAGAGTATTTACCCTTTTCACTGAATTTCTGAGTACAGTAAGACATTCAATCCTGTCAATTATATGATTAGTTATTACAGATATAAATAAAGTAGATTAAAATGCCTTGATAGAGTACAATAATTGAAAGCTGACTGAGAGACTTGTTTAGAATGACAACAAAATTTTCTCTTCACTATCGAGAATCACTCTCACATTGAAAGTAAAGAAACACAAGAATGAAGATTGAATACTATATAAAATCTTAAATTTCTAAATCTGACCCAGCATCTGCATTAATGCTCTCTATGGCATGTTGTAATCAAATTTAGAAATTTAAGATTTTGTATGCTAATGTTTTACTTAGCATTCAATCTTTATTCTTGTGTTTCTCTACTTTCAACAGCATTATTGTCAATAGTGAAGAGGAAATTTTGGTGTCATTCTAGACAAGTCTCTGATTCAGCTTTCAGTGTTGAGCTGAAATTATGCTCAACATTAAAAACTTATTATTGTACTCTTATCAAGGCAATCTACTCTATTTTATTTATATCTATAATAACAAATTAATCGACATGGTTGGATTTTCTACTGTACAGAGAGAAATTTAGTGAAAAGGGGAATTCTCTTTAAAAAATATTTTATAACTATTTTCTATTAGTATATTTATTTAATCAAGTAAATATTTATTACATGATGTAGTTTTCACAGTATGTAATTGGTTTTACAAAAAAATGTGGTAGGAATTTACTTCTTGGAAGTAGTTATCAATAAAATGACAACAGATTTAAAACTGCACTCATGTGTTGGGTGCTGTTTTATATCAAGTTTTTTTAAACCCCTGTCTCAGAATTTATATTTCCTAATTGGATTTATTTAATTCTACTTTATCAACAATGAATTTTTTCAACTACTTTCAACAATCAACTATTTTTACAACAATAAATTACCCTTTAATGTACAAAACTATGCAAAAAATAATTTTCTTATCTGCAGAGCATTTACTAACTCTACATCAAAAAATAATTTAAATAAATTCTTCTTTTGTTTCATAAATTATATCAGGGGATGGGAGTCATTTTCCTTTCACATAAATTTATGAACTGATTTTCTCTTTCTTTTTTTTCCCTAGATGCTGTAAAGATGGAGCCAGAGGCACAGCGAAAGGATCCTGTTTCGTAGAACAAATTGTGTAAATGTGCTATGTACTTTCTAAATAAACTATTTTTTACATTAAACCAGCTCTTTTCTGTATTTAAAAACATGTGTTTCTATAATTATCTTTTGTTTTGCATAGTTTTATGAATTAAAGAGTAATTCATTAAATTCTTATAAGTCATTTTTAAAAAATATTTTCTTTTATATTATATTGGACATTCAATATCCAACACTTGATAGTACTATTTTTGAGAAATATTACTATCATAGTACTATTTTGTATAATAGAAATATTACTATCAACTCTGTAGAAACTATTACTCTGTAGAAATATTACTATCATAGAACTATTTCTCAAAAATAGTACTATCAAGTGTTGGATATTGAATGTCCAATATAATATAAAAGAAAATATTTTTTAAAAATGACTTATAAGAATTTAATGAATTACTCTTTAATTCACAAAACTATGCAAAAAATAATTTTCTTATCTGTAGAGCATTTATTAACTCTACACCAAAAAATAATTTAAATAAATTCTTCTGAGCAAGTTTTCATGAGCTCACAAAGATGGGTTTCATCATACACACTACACATTAGTCAAGTTTTGAAAATGAATGTATCAAATTTGTTTATAAATTTATCAAATTATGTTAATAAATTTTATACTGGGGAAGTACAAATTTTTTGGGTTAATTATTAAAGTAGTACTGTTTTACATACTATAATCTCATTCTAAGTTAAAAAAAAAAAAAAACGGGAACCTTAGATCGAATGGAAAGATGATTTAGCTTTAATGGTTGGTATTAATGTTATCTTAACTTTCAAATTTGGGTAAATGTATCTTAATACAAAAGGAGGTTTTGTTCTAACAAGTAAACTTGTGATTCAAATGAAAATTTTTAGGTAATAACAAAGATCAGTATTTGGTAATACCTAAAAATACATAAGGCAAAACTGGCAAGAATACTAGAAATATGAAGGCAAAAAAAAATAATAAAAGTGAAAGGGTTGATATCAGAGGTTATTCGTCAATGTATTAAATAAAAATAAGCATATAAACGAAAGGGTCCTACGCAAAACTTTAAAAAAATGCCGGCGGTCCGATTCTGGTAGAATGCTGGCAAGATGCCCGGACCTACGGCACATTGCTGTTTACGGGATGGGTAGATGACGGTATGTCGACACCAATTATTGCTCCCGTAACCGGCCCGTCAACCTCCGGTTACGCTCCGGCTATCTGTCCGCATCGATGGCTTAATCGCGGCTGCCTAACGGTTCGCAGTCGGATGAACGATGGCTCGATTCCTACCGGAAGCGGCCCAGAAGTCGACGGGGTAGTCGCGGGCGAGAGGACACAGCCGTGACGGAAACGATACTGACCTAATGCGCCGGCCCGGCAGTGGTGAAATCGGCTGGCCGGAATCTTCCGACCCCGGCCCGATGCCTCTGTGTTTGTTGGGTATATATATATATATATATATATATATATATATATATATATATATATATATATATATATATATATATATATATATATATGAAATTTATAAAAGTCGTTCGTATTTAATTTTGGAATTTATGAATCTATTAAATATGAAATTTGTAGAATTTTTTTAAAAATATTCTCCTACTATAGACATTGATAATTCGACATATGGTTCAAATCATGGATACGAATAGAATCGATAGTCCTTAAGGGATATAAAACCAAGCAAAGAATATCTGAATATGAGACTACATCATTCATAAGAAGATTTATTGCAGTAGAATTACGTCCTGAAGTTTTATTGGAGATAATTAGTTCGACTGGCATTCACCGAACATATCGTTAACAGCACATTTTCTCATTGCATGTGCGCATTATCTGAAAACCTTCTACGCAATAATAATTATATTTTGTGTAAACCACTTCACACGCAATTATGAACATCTATCTTCATTGTACACTTTCCCCCTTCCATCAGAATTGAACTGTAGATAAGCACTGAACTGTGTTAGACGTTCAGTCGCAAACTACGCATTAAACTGGGTACAAAGCCAATGAAAATGTTAAAACGCGAAATTGTTCAACAGAATTCGGCTACCTTTTTTTAAGATATGTATATAAATGATTCAGCAAATATTTCCGGTAAATCTTAATATTTATTTTCAACATATGGTTTCTTTATAGGCCAAAAAATTCTTTATACTCAAAAATTCATCTGAAAAATAACAAATCATTTTAGTTTTAAATATTTTAGCAAAAGATAAGCAATTCAAACAGGAAATCTTTCTTTTTTGCGTGAGACTAACAATCTATTCATTCATTTCACTTTGAAATATTCGATTTAATTCAACTTTACTTGTAGAAATTGTAATAAATAAATATAATTTGTTGCTTCTTTCTTTCAACTCTCTACAACCAGCTTCCATTTAACGTTTATGTTTGTCTGTGGGAAAAGTTTTCATTCAACATTTTACGTTTTGATGAAGAAAAAGGATTTTCTAGAGTTATATTAGAATTTTATGAATACTTTGTATCCGGAAGAATTTGGATATTTTCAAGCTTTACGAATTTATATGAAATAAGAAACAATTTAGTATATTTAAAATTTAGAAAATACCTATCGCTGCTAGAGGATCCCGTTATGTAATTCATTTAATCAAGGATTCCCATATATATATATATATATATATATATATATATATATATTGTGACGTCAGGCCTTACGGGGGTGTGTTCTCACACCCCACGGACCAGCTGTAGATTTTTTGGGAATGCCATTTTCCAGTACCCACCGTTTTTGAACACGTGGGGGATTAAGAAACGATACCAGTGAATGCCGCCAGAATTTTTAGCCTGAAAGTTAAGCCAATGCATACCGGGTTCTGAAGCAACCGTCTCCTGCCGTAGTCGTAAAGTTGTGTTTCTTAGCTACAGCTCTATGCGACTTTGTCACTGGAATGTGATAAAGTTTCGACGTTAAGAAGAGCTGTCAGCCGATAATCTGCCGACCCCCCCCTCCGATTTTGAGAAAGCAATTTCTAAGAAGACATCCGCTACTGAAGTTTTCAAGCCGAGAGAGTGAGAGACTTGGTGCTTTTTGGAGAGATATTGTCATGTAACATCGATTTGAGCTGACGTGTTTTTTGGTTGCTCCTTTTCAGACCATGGGTCTGGGAGCATACGCTGTGAATCTGCACTTAAATT
The DNA here is from genome assembly GCA_907164885.2 of Dolomedes plantarius. Lineage (NCBI taxonomy): Eukaryota > Metazoa > Arthropoda > Arachnida > Araneae > Dolomedidae > Dolomedes > Dolomedes plantarius. Next base: position 49,924,736 of record OU015502.1, on the reverse strand, counting down.
AATTGAATATGTTGTAATTGCTTAATGTTTAATTTGTTTTGTAAATAAATTTCCTCGTTAAGTTGTTTTAAAATTGGCCTTATCATTAAAATTAGGAATCTGTCTAATTTTAATGTCTAATTTCAATGTTATTCTAATTTCAATGTTTCAATCTGTCTAATTTCAATGTTAATGCCTCAGAGATTAACATTGACCACCTATCGTGATGCCCCAATATATATATATGTGATAATAATCACATTTGGAAAATTTAACACAAATGAATTGATGCGTAGAACTTGGAGAGATGCAGTCGGTACGAGGAGTGATGCAGTCGGGCGGAGTGTTCATCCAGGAAAACACTTACGAAATTTAGGAGAAACAAACATGGATCCATTGATGAAATGCACAAATTCCAAGACGTGCTTTATTTATCAGAAGGCATAACTGCAGTGGCCACATGACTTGTCCGGCGTCCGTGCCAGGCCGGGACGTAAAAACAGCAGTGCTTACATTGGAGAGTTAAGAGAAAAGCGTTGTAACCACCGGACTGTGGACAGTAGGTCGGACAGCAACAAGAGTTAGAAACGAAGAGAGATAAAATTCTTCTGTTCATGCAATATTAAATGGGTGTTTTGCGATATTGACGCTAGAGGGCATAAACTGCTTAATTTTTAATTGGGCGACTCCAGATTCGTGGAGTTCACGTGTCCACTTCAGTTTCCCGGGGACTGATAGATCCCGCGCTTGTTAGAGCTGCGACCTAGGAGCAGGATAAGTGGCCATAAAGTTCTTGCAAAGTGGGGTTTTTGACGTTATACAAGACATAACTCTAGAGTGATTCGAGGTCCTCTTCAAGAATTTTGACACTATACTGACATTCGGAATCTCATAAACTTCTAACACTCATATCTGGGGATGTTATTGAGTTCCGATACTTCACATGCCTGCTTAATGACCTGCAGGGCTACGATAAATTATCTTATTTTACTTTTAGGTCGCAATTTTGGAAAAAGGGGTCGTACTTTATTAACAATAGAATATGCTTTAAAGTAAAGTAATTTAGGAAGACGCGTTTTCTTGTTACACACATATATATATATATATATATATATATATATATATATATATATATATATATATATATATATATAAATATATATATATATATGTGTGTGTGTGTGTATGTATGTATGTATGTATAAACGTTACCTGCGTTTTAAGATCATTTTCACAAAGGCGTAAAAAATTAATTTGAAGTGGAAAAGAAATACAATTATTGTGTCACTCCCATAAAAAATAACTAATACAAGCAAGAACTTATTACATCCACGGTATTTAACAAATGATAAATTATACAACACTGGCAATGTGTGAGAAAAAATATTACTAATATTAGTATCGCAACGTTATTAATAAAAATGGAAATGAATTATGTACCATCGGCTAATGAATAACAGAACAAGAATTAATTATGAATGATCTCCTCTTACAAAAATAAAGGGATTTTCTCTTCGATGATAGAATTGATGTGTTAAAACCTTTCCTTGAAAATAAAATATATATATATATATATATATATATATATATATATATATATATATATATATATATATATATCAGCTGTCACGATATTTTCGTTGAGCAGGAAAAATCGTTGGGGTTGATGTAAAAATGCTCTGTTCATTCTCCAAAGATTAAAAACTGATGTTTCGAAAGAAAATATAAAAAACCTCGAGGAATACAGATATTGAGATTTTAAGACTGACAGTGTTTACAAAATTAAACTATCTTTACATGTCTTACCAGTAATTTCATAACAATTATATATATATATATATATATATATACATATATATATATATATATATATGCTATTTCCATTACATCACGTCCTTAATTTATAACCTGAAAGGGAAAATTAGCTCATATTTACACGCCTGGAACAAGACTCAGCCTGATAGGAATAAAAATTAATTTTGGAATCAGTCGAGCCGAATCATTTAGTAGAGCAACAAAAGTACATCCGTTCATTTCGAAGAACTGCTCGGAATAATATCACCTTTCGACATTAAACGCGAGGGCGAGGTAGACCATGTGACTCGCATTTGTAGGGTAAGCAGAGTTTGGGGCTCGCGTTGCTAACCCACTCCTGAATTCGGAGATGTACATGTGTAGAAAGGCAAAGGCATGCAATTCATGGGAAGTTCTGTGGCTAAGGGTTTTAAAACGATAAATTAAGGTGACTGCCTACGTTCGGAGCCAATTTTTTTAAAAAATTGTTTTTTTAAGGATTTTTTGGTCTCTTATGGTAAAACAGTATTTAAAAATAAAAAAAAAATAAAAAACATTCCTGTAACTACCATACTTTTTTTATAAATTGATCAATTTGAAGTAATTTTTAATAAAATTTAGCTAAAACGCTTATCACTCTGAACAAAATTCTAATGCTACTATTTTAATTTCCTTCTTACACATGATACATATAACAGTTATCTTCAAAATGTCCTACAATCTAAGAGAAATTTTAAAATGCAAAAATAATACAGACAATTTTATGTTCCAATATGGAAATTTTCCCCAATTCGTCATTCCTTTCCTTATAAAAACAGCCCCAAACAAAAAACTTTTTATTATACATCAATTATTGTACGTCATTTCATTAACAATAGCATCTAAAATATTTCCTGAAAATTTTATCAAATTATATGCATTATTATCTGAAATATCATGATAACGGTAGAGATTTCTGCTAAAAAACATAATTCTGAGAAAAACGTCTTTAAAGTTGTTTGTCACTTCAATTTTGTATTAGACGATGTTTTTAAAATAGCTATAACTCTGCTTCTAATTGTTGTAGAATGAAAATATAAGCGGTTTTGAAAAGAGAAAAGATTGAATTACAAGATTCTTGCAAAAAATTAAATTTATCAAAATAGTCAAAAAATGGCATTTTCAACGTAGGCAGTCACCTTAATATTACTGGGGTTTGGATTTTGAAAAGGGAGTTTAAATGCTAGATTGAAGGGCATAATATTTAATATATATATATATATATATATATATCTATATATATATATATATAAGTGATTTAGTTGGAAAATGTGATTTTCAAAATTAGAACACTTTAATGTTTGAATAGTTAGAAATGTCTTTCAGATGTTTAAATAAAGATTGAATATAGTATTGAAAATGGCAGGGAATGGTCAACTTTTTTTTTAATTTGAAAATGATGAAATAAAATTACTGATAATTTCCTTTGAAAAATTATTTAATTTATGATTTGAAAAAAAGATTTTCAGCACATCATTTTAATGAATATTAACAATTTTATTTTAAAAGAAGTTTATTTAAATTTGTAAATATGTATGTTTTTTGTAAAATATTTTAAAAATCAGAATACATCAATTTTTTTTTAAAATAACAATATAAAAATTGAAATGAATTATGTTTAATACAAGAATTAATTATTAACGATATTCTCTTGCAAAAATAAAGGGATTTTCTCTTCGATGATAGGATTGACGTATTAAAATCTTTCCTTTACGAAAAAAGATATCAGCTGTCACGATATTTCCGTTGAACAGGAAAGAGCTTTAGGGATAATATAAAAATGGTTTGGTCATTCTCTGAGGAATAAAAATTGATCGTTGAAAAGAAAACTTTAAAGTATTGATGCCTAAGATAGCGAAATTTTAAGGCTAACAATGCAATATTAATCTCTTTTTACATAAGTTACAAGTATTTTTTATGAATAAAAAAGAAGTACAATAGTGATTTAATTAAAAAGGTGGATATTTCAAAGTGAGGTAACTTTAATGTTTTAAAAATAGTTTAAAATGTTTTTAAGCTGTTTAATGAAATGTGCTATAAAAAATTGAAAATGGATTAAAATGATCTAATTTTTGAATTACAAAATAATTTAAAACATAACTAATGATTTTGTTTTAAAAATTATTTAATTTATAACTACAAAATTTTTAGCAAAATTTTTTAAGAAGCATTAAAAATATTAATTTAAAATTAATTTATTTAAAATATTTAAACAAATCAATACTGATATTTCGAAAGAAAATGCAAAAGCCTTCAGGAACACAGGTGTGAGATTTTAAGGCTAACAACGTTTATCTCTTTTTACTTAAGTTTCAAGTATTTTTTTTATTAATATAAAAGAAGTAAATAGTGATTTAATTAAAAAAGTGGATATTTCAAAATGAGATAACTTTAATGTTTTAAAAATAGTTAAGCTGTTTAATGAAATATGCTATACAAAATTGAAAATGGATTAAAATGACCTAAATAATGTAATACAAAATGATTAAAAACATAAGTAATGATTTTGTTTTAAAAATTATTTAATTCATAACTACAAAATTTTTAGCAAAATATTTTAAGTAGTATTAAAAATATTAATTTAAAATTAATTTATTTCAAATATTTAATCAAATAAGATCTCTTATAACAGTGTTATCAGTAATTCTATAAAAATTTAAAAACATACAAAAAAGTGATTTAATTACTTAATTAATTTTTTAAGACAATTTTAACTTTTTTTTTCACAACTGTAATCACATCTTCTTGACCTTGAGCAATAATTACAAGATAAAAAGAACTTTTTATATACCACGTTTTTAAATTTTTCTGTTGAATCATATAAACTTGACAATTCTCTCTTAATTGCACAAACCTTCACTTAATTAGTCTTTTTCGCTTTCTTTTATTTAATTTTAATAACTTTATAGTCGTTTCAACTATCCGCAGACATTATAGACTTTAATTTATATATATTTTTAAAATTTTTCGCACAATATTTTTGTACACAAAATAAATTCACATGTATTCTGTTTCAAAATCATCAAACGCCGTTACGCAAAAGTGCAAGCATTGAATTCGATCTAAGCGCCACCTTGTGGATTTATTCGGCTAAAATTTTAAACGAATGCATTGTCATCGTGGTCTGAGCTATTCTAAAAGTTTCAAATGTCTAGTTAGACGGGGAGTTAATTAAGAATCGATTGCAAAATTTGTACTGGACAAACAAACAAACAAACAAACGAAGAAGAAAGCGAGTTAATAAAAATCTGGTAAAAAGCTACAGTTACTTCTCATACTCATTTCGAGGGTAAAGGGCCTTTTAGTCTCTATTTGGTACCTCAGGAAAAATTTCCCATGTCCATGCGGAAAGTGTGAAAATTAAAAGTGGAATTATAATAAAAAATGTTTGAAAATAGTTTTAAAGGATTTAAAACTGTTTAATTAAACATTGCATAAAAAATTTTAAAGCGGTGTAATGTCGTAAGAATTTTTTTTCTATATAATTATTCAAAAATTACCAATGGTTTTATATATATATATATATATATATATATATATATATATATATATATATATATATATATATATATATATATATATATATATATATATCTTAAAATTTAAGAAAAAGTTTTCAGTTAAGTGCTGTAAGAAATGATAAAATATTATTTTGAAAAGGGTTTGTATTAAATATTTAGTCATATGACTTTGATAAATGATTAATTAAATAAAAATTTATCTCTTTTAAAAAATTATTTATATAAAAATGGAAATAAATTATGTACCAATGGTGAACGAATGACAGAACAAGAACTGTTCGATGATAGAATTAATGTGTTAAAACTTTCCTTGAAACACACACAAAAGGGAAAAAATCTGCTGTCACGATATTTTCGTTGAATAGAAACGCGCTTTGGGAATAATGATGTAAAAATGCTTTGCTCATTCTCTGAGGTATAAAAACCGATATTTCTAAAAGATGTGAAATCCTCATGGAACACACTTAGCGAGATTTTAAGGCTAACAGTATTTGCAACATTAAGCTGTTTTACATGTGTTACCAGTATTTGTAAAATTAAAAAAGTTACATAATAGCATATTACCAGTATTTGCATAAGATTAATAAAGGTAGTTTTTAAAGTAGGATATTCAAAGTGGAATAATTTCTAATAAACGTTTGAAACTAGTGAACAAATATTTTTAAGCTGATTAATTAAAGATTGTATAAAACAGTTAAATTGACGTGAATATTTTATACTTTACTAAATAGTTAAATAAAAAAAAGACCAATTTATTTGAATTATACAGACATCGTAATTTTATCAAAGTGTTTTATCAAAGTGTTTTATCAAACTCTTTTATCAAAGTGTTTTAAAAATTGCTAAAAATATTCTTTAAAAGTTGGTTTAAATAAAATATTTAATAATATAGTTTTCATCAATAATATAAAGAGAAGCTATACATATATATATACACACACATATATATATATATATATATATATATATATATATATATATATATATATATATATATATATATATCATAAGAATATTGAAAGTCATGCACAGTGTGTCTTCGACATAAAACAGTGTTTTTACTGATAAACTTTTGTGGCATATATTACTACCATTTTTAAAATGTGATTGAGAACCAAAGTTTGTAAGTAACATTAAGGAAACTGCCTTCTAAATGTTGGAAATGAAATTGTAAAGTTTTTTTTACAAAAATACTATTGTATTCACTTTTGTGTGTATATATATATATATGTATGTTACCGGCAATGTGTGAAAAACAGGCATTCGGTAGAACGTCTAGGAAACAAGTCTAGAACGTCAGGTCGAACGTGTAGGCATAAGTATGAAATATGTGTGTTGTTTTACCATTCTGTTGGAATTTCGTGGTTACATAGATTGCTTGGGATTTCCAAAGACACATAAATCACTCCTTCCTTACATATATACATCTTGGTTTATTGATACTTATTTGAAAAATCGATTATACAAAACATCCGTTAAGCATATCCGTCGAGCATATCCGTCGAAGCTTGTAAATCCGTCGAACCCAGATCGAGAGAGTACGAATTCAGTTCAATCTAAAGTTCAATTATCAGCATGGAGTCAGGAAGCACGTCTCACAGTCACCTTAGTCCTACATCCTTTCTCATTCTCTTTTTCCCAATGTCTCCATCTGCTTCCCTTTTTCTTCCAGAAAATCCAGATGATTCTCGAAGCTTCTCGATCCTTCTCCTTTTTCAACGTTCATATATTTCTGTGGTAACGGTCGACGTGTGAAAGCTCTAGCTGCTTCCGATCTGTTAAGGTTCGCAGCATCTGGTCCCTTGAAGACTGTAATTATTCCCCTGAAAAGTCTCCCGCTAACAACTTCGAGCTCCATCGTCATTACTTTCTCAAATTTTCTTTACATGGAACGGCTCTTCCCAATTAAGAATAGGTACAGCACTACCGTGTGTGTATGTCTCTGACACATTCTATGTAATTTTCCTAGCATTGTATATAATACATAAGCTTTGTATGTAATGCATAGCCATTATACATAATGGCAAGTACTATGTAGACAAACTGTGAAAAGAGACCTATGGAATGACCTATATTGAAAAGATATATAGATGAAAATCAAAGAAGAAATACAAAATAATGTACAGAACTTTCTTACCAAAAAAACAAGTGACGAAGACCAGTAATAACGTACTTTTTACATAAAGGAAGGCTTTGATGGCATTTTTAATTGTACATAATTGTCTGTTTCCCCGAGATCTCTTCACATTTTGGAACTTCCTCTTGTCCACACAGTTCACGAATCCTTGGCGTTTACCTGCGGACTGACCTATTGCATCTGATCGAAGAGATATTTCGTTAGTTAGGAGCGTTCTCAATTCTAAGTAGGTCCATTAGGCTTAAAGTGAATTGTGATCTGTCATACGATTAGTTCAAAATTCCTTGAGCAGTCCCAGTCGGTAAGAACTGTTTTCTTTCACACTCATAAAAACTGCCGAGTCATCCTGTCCCTCGTCGACGTCAGGTGTTGCAACTCGTAAAGTACCCCCCCCCCCCCAAAGGTTGAGGAGAAATTATTTTCTCAGGGTTCAATTCAATTCTTTTGGTTTTTTGGGGGAGCACATGGTTTTAACGAAATTACGCAAATACTTACACCGATAAGTAACATAAAATAAATCATCCAGAATTTAAAGCCTAGCAGGAAACAGAAGAAGAAAAATTCATATGCAAATCAAAGTTCATGATGTCAAAAACCAGAAAAAGAACATAGGGGCGGAGAACGGGATGTTGCAGAAACTTCTGTTTCACTGCCTTAACTGTGAAATTCGATTGCTCAGTAATTCTTTTTGAGAAAAAGTGACTTGAAAATGTCTCAACAACGTGATTTACTGGAATAAATGGCATGGCGTATGATAGGCAGACTTGATTCCAGGATAACACAACGTAGTGTCGCGGACGCTGTTGGAGTCGCTAGAAATGTCGTTGAAAGGCTGTGGAATCGATTCCAAGAAACAGGGAATGTTAGACGTCGACCAGGGCAAGGTCGGCCACGCGCCACTACAGCAACTGATGACCGGTATATTCTGTTAACACCTCGTCGAAACAGAACAGACAATGCTACTCAGCTGCAAACACAGTTGCTCTTGGTAACAGAACGAAGGATGTCCAGCCAAACAGTACGTAATAGGCTTCACCAGGGAGGTCTCTATGCACGTAGGCCAATGGTCTGCATTCCGTTGACATCACGCCACCGTGCGGCCCGAAGAAGATGGGCTGCTGAATATCGAGATTGGGAGCAACATGATTGGAGACAAGTGCTGTTTACAGACGAGTCCCGATTCAGTCTGGAGTGTGACACCGGGCGTGTTTTGGTATGGAGGGAAAGGGACACTCGAAATAACCCCACATTTGTTCGTGAAAGGTCACAATACAGACGAGCTGGTTGTATGGTATGGGGTGGAATCAGCATAGGTGGACGTACGGGCATGCATATCATTCGGAGAGGTACTGTGAAGGCCTGAATGTATGCTGACGAGATACTGAGACCTCATGTCATACCTTACACTGAAGCCATTGTAGATTCCTTTGTTTTCCAGCATGATAATTCCATACCGCATACAGCTCGTCTTTTGGAGAACATGCTTGAAGCTGAAACAATACAGCGTATGGCCAGCGTGCTTTCCGGACCTGAATCGAATCGAGCATTTTTGGGACATGCTCGGACGACGCATAGCTGCGAGACCAAGGTCTCCTTTTACTCTCCGAGACTTGGAGATTGCACTTCTTGAGGATTGGAACAGTATTCCCCAAAGTCTTATCGATAACATCATCGCATCCATGGAAAACAGGTGTGCAGCAGTCTTAGCTGTTCGAGGAGACCACACGCCATATTAAAAATCTTGCATCATTTCTAAACAATACTTTTTTTCATCGTTTACATGTAACGAAATTGTTGCCCAAAATCATCTTTTATGTTTTTTCCATATTTTCAAAGAATTAAAGCTTAATTACAAATTTTTTTACGTCTTTTTTTCTGTATTGCGCATTCATACGCGTGTACTATCCATTTTAGGCCAATACGTGGCTGTCTAGCACGGTTTTCTTAACTTCTTTGCTTGATCCCCTAATTTTTTTTAGCTGTATATATATATATATATATATATATATATATATATATATATATATATATGTGTGTGTGTGTGTGATAATATAATATTACTAACTACCATAATCGCCCATTTTGTCCTTCATCTCTGCCATGGTAACCCATCCTTCTTGTCTTGACGTAAACGCTTCGCCTCCCACATACTAACTTCCTCCGCCAATTCTGGCAACCTCTCCCATCTAATTCTATTTTGGCGCTTTTTTGCGAGAGACGCGAGCTGGCTTCGAACTGATTAAGATGTGTTAATCTTTACGTCAAATAAACTTTAGTTATTCGTTATGGAATCTTTGTTACGGCCTCGATTGCAGTATTTTTACGAGATGTCCACTCCGGACATCACAGAGAGCTCGACAGGATATGGTCTTTTAAAAATGCGACTGCAAAATTGAACAAGTTGAAAAGTCTTCGTTCTACACTAGTTTCGTTTTGGATTCCCACCATTGTTCTACAGGACTTTTGCTTTATTTTCTGCATGCGTTCCTGAATGCGCCATCTTGAAAGAAAATGACCAGTGCTAAAGTATTCCTCATCCAACACCATGAACGTGCTACAGAAATTACGACTGCGACGAAGCAAGTAAAGATCCCATTGTTCAAAAATTACAGTTTCGGTTTCGCCTGACCTCACCATTTTTTCTTCCCGTTTTGGACTACGCCATCGTAAAGTCAAGTACCAGTGCTGCAGCATCCGATTCAACTAGGCCTCCAAGAAGTGATTCAAGATTTTATATGTGAGCGACAGTCATCAAAAACTTCAATTTCAAGAAAATAATTACGATTTTAGAGTGAACGCCGAACGCTGCTCTCAAATCAAAGAAGCCCTTAAAAACAAATTTTCAAGTTACCAACAGAGTGCTTTACATTCAAAAAAGTTCTTATTTAGTATTGTATTTTACGGTACGAAAGTTGGTGTTGTAAGCAGGTCAGTTATTATTTTTTTTTTGCAATTTTTAATGTAAGTGAAGCAAGATGAACACTACCAAAGTACATGTTGATTGTGATGACTCTTTTAGTGTTTCGAATGTTGAAAATGAAATTAACATTGTGCCCTTTGAAGATGGCACTATAGATATAGATTCATGGTTATCCTACTTCAACAAAAAATGTATCGAAGGAAACAAAGATGATGATTGGAAACTAAAATATTTTTCACGATTTGTAAAGGGAAAGGCACTTAACGTTTATATTCAAAATTGTTATCAAGTTGATAATTTTACAGAATTAGTAACTGTGTTAAAAGAGCATTTTTTCACCCCTACCTTAACTACCTTTAGTGATTTTGTAGAGTTAAAATTTAATGAAAACGATGATATTACAAAATATTTCAGGAGAAAATTAGAAATCGGAAAAAAGTTAAATTTAAGAAGTGAAATGATCATGGAGGGTTAAACTGATGGCCTCCCCGTAGAACTAAAATCATTAATGACCATTAATTGCCCTGCTGACCCAATTGCTTGGCTTAATCAAGCTCACAGGCTGGTAAAAATAAGAGAGAATCCGCAACCCAATAATGACTCTCCCAAATGTGTAACTCCCTTTGTTAGAACTCCCCAAATTCAAAACAGAAATGATTACTTTAGGAATGATTCCCAAACTTGGAATAGGTCAGATGTACCAATATATACAAATGATGTTAGAACTTATGCCCCGAGGCAAAATATTTACCAGAGACCTCATAATTTCTATCGATACCAAAGACCACCTAATCCTAACTATCGGAGCAATAACCCTAGATTTTCTAGCCATCATAATTATGATAACTCACCCACTTTGTCTCCCACTCCATGTAGAATATGTACAGAGAGAGGTATTCCAAATGCTTTTCATTGGCATCAAATTTGCCCATTTAGAATGGAAAGAGCTGATAATGAGAGGACTTCACCCCTTGCAATAGAACCACCCTCAGAGAATACTCCCAATTCCTGACTATTAAAGGTGTCCGGTTATTTGTCAAATAATAAATATGTAGACTGTGTAATAGACAGTGGCGCAACTCTGTCAGTGATATCCACCAGAACTGCTCGACAGTTAAATTTGAAAATAACCAGAATAAGAGGTATACAAGTTGTACAAACACAAGGCCATATAGTAATGAACAAAATCTGTAAGATTAAGATGAAAATTGGCCAAATTATCAGAGATATTGTGTTATATGTAATTGACAATAACTTGGATTATGTAATATTAGGTCTAAATGAATGTAAAATTTATGAAATTGATATTTATTGTAAAAACCTAAAGGTAAAACAAAAATCTGTAATAATTAATTATGAAGGTAATATATCAAAAGCAAATATGTCACTCCATATTCAATTCCAAGGTGGTCCGTTAACAGCCAAAATAAGTCCAGTCCTCAACCTGAGTATTTTGTTCAAAATAACTATGAAGATGATAATGAGAATATAATTCTAAATGATACCATACCTAAAACTGTTGACTCTGTAACCAATGTTGTTTTTCAGAATCTTAATCGAAAAGAAAATAATTTAGAAAACTTGTTAATTAAAAATTCATCTGTATTTTAAACAAGTAAATATGATGTTGGTTGTATTAATATTGAACCCCAAAGAATTAACTTAACATCTAACTTGCCTGTATCTCTAAGACCCTATAGAACTTCCCCTAAGGAAGAGGGAGAAATTAAATCACAAATTGATCAATTGTTGAAAGCAGGCATAATTAAAGAAAGTTGCAGCCCATACAGTTCACCTGTGTGTTTGGTACTCAAACGTGAGGAGGGTAAGAAAACGAGATTGTGCATTGATTATAGAAAATTGAATTCCCTTACTAAAACAGATGCAGAACCTTTGCCCAGAATTGATACTTTATTAGATAAATTGAGTAACGCCAAAATTTTTCTACCCTTGACCTCAGATCTGGTTTCTGGCATATTCCCATTCACCCCGCAGATACTGAAAAGCTGGCTTTCAGTACAAACTTTGGGTTATTCGAGGGGCTAAGGCTCCCCTTTGGACTGAAAAATGCTCCAGCCATTTTTAACAGAACCATTAGGCGAATTTTAACAAAAAACAAAATTGATTTTGCATGTAACTACTTTGATGACATAATTGTCTATTCTTCATCTGAGAAAGAACATTTGGAACATTTAAGTATATTATTTGAAGTGTTTAAGGGGATGGTGGACTTTCAAATTACCAAAAATCGAGCAAAAATTGGAATTTTTTTGGGGGGTGTATTAATATTTTAAAAACATGTAAATATTGGAATGAAATGCATTTAAAATGTGTAGTGAAAAGAAAAATGAAAAATTGGTGGCTTTAGAGTAGTAAGTATTAAAGGTAGATAAAAAATTATCTTTTAAATGACTTTTTCTCAAAATGAAAAATTTCCAGATTTGCAAGTCTTTAAAATGCTCCTCGCGTCATAATTTTTGACGAAATTTTATGAAATTTATAATAAAGATTCCTGTAATACATCAAAATAAAGTTATGTATCCATTTTAGGATTCGAGGTCATTTAGGTTATAAAAGTTTAACTTTAGTTATGTTAAAAGTTTAACTTTAGTTATATAAAAGTTTAACTTTAGTTAAAAATTAACTTTTCAACGAAAGTACAAAAAAATACATAACTTTGTTCAGAAAGTATTCATAAGCAATATAAATGCAAAATTAAGGGGAAAAGTTTGAAATTGAGTCGCAAGGAGCATTTTAAAGAAGGGTAATTTAATTTAAATTTTTTAATTATAAAATAATTTTTTAAAAATATTTATAAAATTTTATAAGGTTTTTAATATTATTATACTTTAATGAATATATATACAAAATTTCATATCTCTGTGGTAAAAATTTCAAAAATCGTTTTGAAAGGTCCACCATCCCCTTAAAAGAGAAAATATTAAATTAAACCAAGGAAAATGTGTGTTTGCTAAAGATCAGATAAAATTTCTAGGTTATGAAGTAAAAAATGGTAGAGTAATTCCTGATAATCATAATATTGAAACTATTAAAAAATTGAAAAATCCTAATAATACCAAAGAGTTACAAAGAGTTCTCGGTAGTGTAAATGTTTATCACCGATTCATTCCCAACTATGCCAAAATTAGAGCTCCTCTTAATAGATTACTGAAAAAGGATGTTGTGTGGCATTGGGATGTAACATGTCAACAAGCTTTTGACGAGTTGAAAGAAATCTTAATATCAAAACCAGTGTTACAGCTATACGATTCTAGTAAACCATGTCACCTCTATGTTGATGCCTCCCAAAGTGCTGTTGGAGCTGTTTTGAAGCAACCAGATCAAAATAATATTCTTCACCCTGTATCATACCATTCGAGAACTTTAAGAGATTATGAAAAGAATTACGCAATTACATAATTGGAATGTTTAGCCATTATTGACGGATTAGATAAATTTCATTATTATCTCCATGGGCAAAAATTTGCCATACATACTGATCATGCTGCACTTGTTTGGTTAAAAAATGTTAAAAATTTAAAAGGTAGATTATTCCACTGGTCCCTTAAATTGAGCATGTATGACTACGAAATTAGATATCAGAAGGGTTCTACTAACATTGAGGCGGATATGCTTTCAAGACATCCCGTTTCTCAACATCTCCAACACTGTGTACATTTACTAGATAGGAATGAAATAATTCAACAACAGAAAATTGACAATGTGTGTGGTAAAAATTATAAAGAAATTAATGACATGATGGTAATTAAGAAAAAGAACTTTTGTAAAATTGTAGTACCTAAATCCTTAAGATTAAAATTGTTAACTAATACCCATGAAAATTTTGGACATCCAGGAGTTCAAATTATGATAAATTTAATTACTCCTCAATATTATTGGCCCCATATAAGTGAAGATATAGGAAACTTCGTGAAACATTGTCATACTTGTCAGCTAAATAAAAAGAAAAAACAGAAACGATTTGGATTCCTGCAAGAAGTGCCCTCAAGTGACCAACCTTTTGAATGTTTATCTATTGATACTGTAGGAGGGTTTAATTATTACAACTCAACCAAAAAATATTTGCATATAGTGATTGATCATGCAACCCGGTATGTATGGGCATTTCCCTCAAAGAGTGTAACTTCAGAAACATATGCAAATTGTCTAAGTCAAATTTTTAATGTGCAAATTCCAGGGAAAGTGTTAAGCGATAGAAACGCAGCTTTTACATCATCCAGATTCAAAAAATTTCTTAAAAACCATAATGTGAAACAACTTTTGACTTCTTCTCATCATCCCCAGACCAACGGAAAAGTGGAGAGGGTAAATAAATCCCTTGTAACCCGCCTAAAATGTAAGGTAAATGCTACTTCTAAAAAGGTTCCGTGGATAAAAGTGCTAGAGCAAGTTGTTACTGAATATAACAACTCACCTCATACTGTAACTAAGTTCCCCCCTGCCTACTTATTATTTGGCAAACTTCCGTTTGATTCTCCAATTGACCAAAATACTTATCCTCCACTTAATGAAGCAAGAACTTTAGCTAAAACCAGAACTCTTGAATACCACTAGAAAAATAAGACGAAATATGATACTAGATTTGAAGAATCAAAATTTCAACCTGGAGACTTAGTAATATATGAGGAATTTGAATACCCAAACACTAGAAAGTTGACCTCTCCTTATTCAGGACCTTACCAGATTATTAAAAAATTATCTGAAGTTAATTATGAAATTGATAAAGAAAATTACCACACGAAAAAACCCACTGAAATTGTACATTCATCAAAAATGAAATTTTACTATTCACCTGAGAAGTTCAAACAACACCTCGAATAAGTGACCAATATGTAAATCATTCAGCTATCCTTAATCTTTCTATTTTAGCATTCCTGTCCTATCGCCATCCTAGTTAATTTTGAAGAAACCCCGTGAGTGTAAGTGAAACTCACATATTTTTTTTTTTAACATTTTGAAGCTTACTACATTTTATATGAAAAATACTATGTACTAGATAAATATTATTGATTTTTATACTGGGGTTTCTACTCACTGTCCTCCCTGTGTCTTCGCACTTTTAGAATGTTCCCTTTGAACAGTTGCTTTTCCTCCTCATGTTTGAGAAACTTGCCTGCCCCTTTTCATTTTGTGCAATTTGCTCAACTTGAGTTTCAGGTTGGACGTACCTTCCCTTTGGTAAACGCTCACGAGGATGTACTCACAACAGGTCACATACCTCAAATTTATATTTGTATGGCCTTGATTTTTTTTTCCACAACAGTTGAATGTCAGTGTCAATTGTTGGAATTTGTATTTTGTTCGAATTTTGCAACATCAGGTGACAGACATTTGGTATTGATGTTGAAAGTTAATTTTGACAGCATTTGGTAAATTTATTCTACTAATTGCTGAAAGAATAATTTTAATATTTTTGTGTACATGATCTAGAGAAAAAAAATAAAATATAGATAGTGTTTTGCTCAAAGAAAAGTCGATAACTAATGTCAAATGTAATAGTAATAAACATCAAAGAACATTATTTTTCTAAAAAAGTGACTACAACCCAGGAGATCTCCAAAAGAACTAAACATTATTCAACGACTAAGACTGTGAATAATAATTACTTTGTGTTTTTTCAACTAGTTGAACTGTACCCGTCCAGGACTCTGAACACTTTCAGACTGTGACACATGTCAGGGGCTGAGACATGCACAATAAATACTTGTATTTGTATTTGGAATATCTTTACATCTGTTGTTGTTAGTGTTATCATTTAAATGTACCATTCCTTTTTTATCTTACTCCAGCTATTTGTTTTTAAAATTACGCCATTTTTCATACTATTATGTCTTTCAATTGTACAATTTAACATAAAAATTTGTGACTTTCGAGCCAGCTTCAACCTAATATTCTAACTACTAATTTTCATGTTCTCACTATCTGGAGTGTCTTGGAGTCGACGGCCGCTGCTCCAATCCATTTTAGATGGGGAGATATTCTGTGATAATATTACTAACTACCATAATCGACCATTCTGTACTTCATCTCTGCCATGGTAACCCATCCTTCTTGTTTTGACGTAAACGCTTCGCCTCCCACATACTAACTTCTTCCGCCAATTCTGGCAACCTCTCCCACCTAATTCTATTTTGGCGCTTTTTTGCGAGAGACGCGAGCTGGCTTCGAACTGATTAAGATGTGTTAATCTTTACGTCAAATAAACGTTAGTTATTTGTTATGATTTGGAATCTTTGTTACGACCTCGATTGCAGTATTTTCACGAGATGTCCACTCTGGACATCATATATATATATATATATATATATATATATATATATATATATATATATATATATATATATATATATATATATATAAAGGGTGTTCCAAAACGACCGCATAAACTCTGCACAGCTAGATTCCTCGTTGGGAGTACATAAAAACTGCCCAAAGAAGCGTTCCTGTACGATTCATCGTTTACGAGAAAAATATGAAAAACAAAGTATGACGTCACTGCCAGTTCAAGAAAAAACACTTTATTGAACATGTCAACAGCATACACAATATAAAGCAGATGTTCAAAGTATCGGTCGTGCATGTCGAGGCAGGCTTGAGCACGCCGTGGAATGTCTGTCATCACACGTTGCAGCATCGCGGGGTCCACCGAAGTACAAGCAGCATGCAGACGAGCAACTAAGTCCATTTGTGTTGTCACTACGTCTCGATACACCAGTTCCTTGAGATGGCCCCATAGGAAAAAATCCAACGGTGTAAGATCTGGCGAACGTGGCGGCCATAGAACCTGACCCCCATGTCCGATCCAGCGGCCGGGGTATTCCATATCCAGCCAACCAAGTACAGGAGCACAGAAATGCGCCGGAGCCCCATCATGTTGGAACCAAAGTCCCTGTATTGCTGTTAATGGTATGTCATCGAGGAACTCGGTTAAGACCTCATTGAGAAACACCAAGTACGACTGTCCCGAGAGCCGTTCAGGCAACAGATATGGTCCAAGCAGGCGATCCCCGAGTATGCCGGCCCACACTTTAAGAGACCAACGTTCCTGATGTTTCTGCGGCCGGATTGCATGCGGATTGACCTGGGACCACATATGGCTGTTGTGATGGTTGAATACCCCATCACGAGTGAAACATGCTTCATCAGTCCACAGGATATGTGCAATGAAACCATTATCTGTGTTCTGTTGCTGCAACAGCCATTCACAGAAGGCCACGCGTTTCTGAAGGTCATCTGGTTTCAGACCTTGCACGGTTGTGTAGCGAAATGGGTGTAGCCTCTCAGACCGTAAAAGCCTGTGCACAGTACTTTTACTCGAAGTCATCTCATGGGCTAATGCGCGTGTGCTTACCTCGGGCGTCTCTTCTACCCGCTGCAGTATTGCATCCGCCTGTGCTACCGTCAGGCCGCTCCGCGGTCTTCCAGTAACGTGTAGATTGGCTGTTGGCAAGACGCTTCCCGTATTTCGCAGTCTGTCGTCCAGCCTACGGATGACGTTGACTTTGGGAGGACGGCGGGACGGATATCGACGGGCATACTCCCTAGCAGTTCGTAAGGCATTTCCATTGCATCGGCCGTACATCAAGTACATGTCGCAGTAGTCACGAACGGAGTACATGGCCACCATACGAAGACTACCGGTAGCTGCAAGATGCAGCCTTTTAAATACCAGTTCAACGGCGGCTTAACGTCAATCCATCGCACGCGCGTATGCATGACGCGATATGCGCGGCGAACGCTTTAAACATTATCATCTGGAAAGATATGCAAATATTGTTGCTGATATGTCCAATAAAGTGTTTTTTTCTTGCACCGGCAGTGACGTCATACTTTGTTTTTCGTTTTTTTCTCCTAAACTATGGATCATACAGGAACGCTTCTTTGGGCAGTTTTTATGAACTACCAACGAGGAATCTAGCTGTGCAGAGTTTATGCGGTTGTTTTGGGACACCCTGTATATAAATTCAGATACGTTATGTTCTTTAACAACGTCACTAGTTTCAATTCAAAATATTCAAATTCAAAAATCATCGGTACCTATCATGACATAAGTCACAAACCTGGAGGTGAAATGGGCTATCCTCTGTGATATCCAACGTGAAAGATTGTTAGTGATCACGAGGGTGCTGTGAAGCAAAGACAGCAAGAGGCTCATCAATCTCCGGAAGAACTACCCCTTGTGCTAGCAAAAGAGTTCTCCGGTGCAACAAAAATAATAAAGCAGATCATCAACACACTTGAAAAAATTAGGGGTAAACTGTGACATGTCATGTTAGCCCTAACATTGAGAAAATTTTTCTTTAACTTAGCACATCAACATTTTCTTTTTATAAATAATCTTTTAAAATAATTCAGATGGTAATTTGCGGAATGCAAAAAAGTATCAACAGTTCTCTACATAAATATAATTAACTACAAAATTTAGGTAGGTATCTAAATCCATCAAAGTTAGGTTATCTTCATCATGCGTCAACAGTCTTCATTAGGTCATCAAAATATCGCAGGATTATCGGAGTCATAGTCAGGTAGTTATTTGAGTGACAGTTGGGTAGACTTAATCTTCACAGATAGGGTTTTTTTGTTGTTTTTTCTAACACTATTAATTAATTTTTACTTGGGATCTTGGGCGATTTTGGGGTTACAGTTATTAAAATAGGAATTTTACTTTTTCTACAGAGGCTGTTCACGCATTTTTTAGATGATATATATTGTATTCACAAAACTAAATTACATAAAATTCTTGTGTTTTAAATGTTCTGTTTGACATCCCTTATTCTGAACTATCTTTCGACACCGCAATTTACAGGATAATAATGCCTTTTGAAGTATCAGAAGAGGTATTCTATAACATTCCTCCTGAACAGCTTTCCAGAGTCCTGTCAGGGTTAAGGGACTGTCGTGATGATTGTTCTAACTGTCGAATAACGACTTTCCTTTTTTTTTTCATCACTCCATAGGTTTTACTAACTAAACCAAATAATAGTAATGTCAGTAAATTATTATCATCTCACTGATTAGCTAACTCTGTAATAATTAATAGTTGTTTTTTTTGTGTTTTACGGTCCCCATTTTTATTTTGTATGGCTAAATGGCGAATTCGCCATTTTGTTCGAAAAGTCCGCCATGTTTTTCCTTTTCTTGAAGGGTTGGGGGAGAAGGGCCGGACTTAGGCTTGAATGACCACTTCGTGGTCCAATGAAAAGATGGCACGGGAGCGTCCCCTCTGACCGACCGGACGGGTTTTGGGGAGAGTGCGGCAGTATCGCTGAAGTGCGTGAGCGTGTAGGACGGAGATTATTTTACTCGCTGCAAGGCTGGACGTGCTGGAAAATTTCTAAGTTATGACGAGGGATTGAGTGCTTCAGAACCACATCCGTACTGACGTGTTCCAGTTGGGAGACCTCGTGTTTCCCTCGATCCAAGGATTTTGACCATGCAAAGAATCACCGTTTTTGGCACCGACGAGACGGGTACCGGAGAGCCTCAGAAATTTTGATCCGGTAGTCGCCACTTCTTCCACGACACAGGAGTGCAATTCCTGCCGGAAGCCTGGAACTCAGCAATTTCGGCCCTTCAACCGAACCCCTTCTCAGCGCGGAAATTCGTGAATCGGGTGACGTTTTTATATTTTTTTTTCTATGTCATAATTACATTATCCTATATTTTATTTTATACCGTGTAAAATCCTTCCTCTAGGGTAATTTTATATGCTATTTGTGATATGTAGTAATGTTTTATATGATGTGTTTAGAATGGTCAGGAAGAGTATGAGTATTAAATTTTGACTTGCCAATTCTTAATTTTTAATGATTAATTCTTAAATTTTTTTATGTGTAATGAAATGCAAGATTATTCTTTATTAAATGAATGTGTTTTTAATTGATAGTGTCTGTCATTTTTTATTCACTTTATGGACATATATTGTGCAGAGGCAACCAAGGAAAATTTGATTCTTTTGAACCTGGGTTAGCAAAAAAAGTGCTAGTGGTGTAAGCACTATCTTACGAAATTCTCCAAATAATCTACACCACAGAACGACGTTTGGATAATTCAGATATTAAAAGTCCGAAAGCACAAAAATCCATAGGTGATACATCGGGAGATTTAGTAGGGATATCAGTGAAGGGTATGGCCTTGATACCAGTTTTTTGTTCCATTTCTTTTAGGAAATTTACAGTGGATTTTGATGTGTGACTGCTAGCTTTGTCCTGATGGAGTCTCACAGATTGATGGCACTGTGGGTAAAACGATGGTATTTCATTCAGAAAAATTGGCGACAAAATATGTTCCTGATAGTATTTGGAGTTAATCTTGACATTTTATTTCAACTCTCTTTATTTTTAACTTGCCATTATAAGAAAAACCAGCAACAATCATGAATCCCTTAGAAAAACTTTCTTTCCATTCTTTGAACCATGTACTTAAATTTTTTCTCCCCGTTTATGATAATAAATGACTCTTTTTTGTTGCAATCATTTAAATACACCCATGATTCATCTATTGTGACAATTGTTTTCCATTTTTCTTTGGATAAGTGTTTCTCATATAGAATTCTGCAGCGTGTCCTGCGTTCAGCGATATGATTTGGAAGAAGACGATGAACATTGCGTTTTATCGCTTTCTTAAGATTTAAATCAACGTTTATCATTTTGTTTACAGTGGACACCGATCATTTTAATGATTTTGCAACTGTCCTTTGACTAGGGGGATTTTCTTTTAACATTAAACAACGTACCTTTGAAATAGTCGAAGATGTCCGTTTTTTCCTTGGATACTTGTTTGGAATTTTTTTCCCACTTGAGGCTCCAATTTGACGTTTTTTCCTTTCTTGTTGACGATATTACCTATCGACGCTTTATATATTACAAAACCATGACTCTCACATCGTTTTTGGATAACGGAGTATGCATATTTCTCTTCGGAAAGAGCATAAATGTAGCCTTCGAACCACTGCTTTGTTAAAAACGCCATTTTGAATAAAAACAAAACTTTCAAGCCGCAGATGATAATTTTGACTTTTAAAAACATAGTACAATTGCAATTATTTCTTTTGCAGCAAAGGATTTTTTATTACCGCTTACCAAAACCGTCTAAAAAATGTGCGAACAGCCTCTGTAGTTGCTAATCGAAAATTATCTGCAGGGTTGAAAGGTCTTAATCTGGTACAGTGTACAATTTCCGAGGTTTTCTTAGTGAGGGAATTTGTTCTGTTAATTTCAAAATTTACTCTAGAAATTTATTTCAAAATTTTATATGGACCAGAATAAGGTGAAGTAATTTTTGTAGTATTTGGGTTATGAAACATTTCGTACATCGCTTTATCACCTACCTTAAATTTAGGTTCCTCAAAATGAGTGTCTTATCTTCCTTTGTTTACTTCATGATTTTTTTAGTTCTCTGTTTAGCAATATTCCTAGATTCTTCGATTGATGGGTACATGTCTTTATCATCAAGTAAGTTTTTGTAGTGTAGTTTTCCATGCAGTAAATGAGAAGGGGGAAATTTTGTTACGGGATGGTGTGTGTCGTTATATTCATTCGTTATTTCACGCAATAATTTTGTCCAGGAGACTTTACCAGGGTGTGAATTTAATTTAAATTTAAGCCTAGTAATGAGGGTCTGATTTACTCTTTCATTTTTTCCGTTTGTTTGTGGTCTATGCGAAGTAGTTAGCAGTTGTGTAATATTATTTTTCTTAAAAAATGTTTAAATTTGGAGGAAGTAAACGCACTATTTCTATCACTTAAAATTTTCTTAGGTACTTGGTGTTGAAGAATGTGTCTTAAACAATTAATATAAGTATCCGTATTTTCATTTTTAGAAGCAAAGGTCCAGATATACCTCGTAGCATGATCTATAACTATGTGTAAATATTTCTTTGTAGACTCATAATAATTTAAACCACCAACAGTGTCTATGGCAAAAATTTCAAAGGGTTCACTGGTAGGGGGTAACATTTGTAAGAGACCAAATCTTTTTTGTCTAGACTTCTTATTTAATTGAGATAATTCACAATGTTTCACATAGTTACTCACATCTTTTGTTATTCCAATCCAATAATATTGAGGGGATATCACATTTAACATTGCCGAAACTCCTAAATGTCCCTAATTAACATGAGCTTTTTCTAATAATTTTAATCGTAACGAAAAGGGCACAACAATTTGCATGGAACCTTGTTCTTTAATTGTCCATACATTATTTACTTTTTAAAACTTCTTACCGTTTACATTATCTAAATTTTGATGAAGCTCGATTTCTTGCAATGCCAACAATGGGTCACGTTCAAGTAAAATTACATGGTGAGAAATTGGGTTTCTAGTTAACATATCGGCTTCATAATTTGAAGAACCTTTTTTATATTTAATGTCAAAATGGTACATGGAAAGTTTTAGTGACCATCGGAATAATCGTCTAGTTGGGTGTTTAATACTTTTTAACCAAACAAGTGCAGCATGATCCGTATGGACGGTAAAATGAGTCCCATGTAAATAGCAATAATATTTATCGACAGCATCAATAATTGACAAGCATTCTAACTCTATAATGGCATAATTTTGTTCATAGGTTCTAAGTTTTCGAGAATGATAGGCTATGGTATGGAGACTTCCATGAGGGTGTTGTTGTTTTAATATTGCGCTTACCGCTTGTCCAGACGCATCCACGAAAATATGGCATGGGTAACTGGGATTATAAATAGATAAAACAGGTTTAGAAATTAGAGCGTCTATTAATTCCTGAAAATCTTTTTGGCAATCATCTGTTCATTCAATTTTTGTGTCTTTCTTCAATAATTTATTCAATGGTACACGTAATTTAGCATAGTTGGGAATGAATTTATTATAAACATTTACGCTACCTAAAAATCTTTGCATGTCTTTAACATTCCTGGGAGGTTGAAGTTTCTAAAAAATATCTATATTGGCGTTACCCGGGTGAATTCATCCCTTTTTCACTTCACTTTATTTTTGTTTGGGCAAATTGGCATTTTGAAATTTTCAATTTTATGTTTTCTTTTTCACAAATCGAGAAAATAGTTTTTAAATGCTGTATGTGTTCTTCGAAAGAGTCTGAAAATATAATTATATCGTCAAAATAGTTGAGCGCAAATTTAATTTGGTATTTATTTAAAATTTGTCTGAGTGTTCTTTGGAATACGGCAGGAGCGTTTTTCCAGCTAAAAGGTAGTCTTTTTCATTCATAGAAGCCAAAGTTTCAGGTGAAAGCTAATTTTTCTGTATCTTTTTCATTTAATTTAATATGCCAGTAGCCACTCGCGAGATCAAGGATAGAAAAAATCTTAGCATTGGTTTGTTGATGTAAAACTGCTCGATTCGGGGAATTGGTTCCGAGTCCGTTTTTGTAATACTATTTAGTTTTCGGTAATCGATACACATTTTGGATTTTGAATTTTCATCTCTCTGGTAAGCCAAAGTAATTCGGGAAGCATAGGGTGAATGAGATGCTTTTATAAAACCTGCAGCTAAAAGCTCGTCTACTTGCTTCTTAATTTCGGCATTATCTTTCGGCGACGCCCTGTATGAACGAAGGGAAATTGGTAGTTTAGAATTCAAAATTACTCTTTGTGGTTCAAGACGTATACATCCAACATCATATTTATTTTTCGCGAAAATATTACTATACTCATTCAATATTTTGTTCAATTCAACACTTTCATCATGAGCAACATTATTTCCATTTTCAATTTTATACAAACGTGTATCACAATTTCTATTATATTTGGTATCAAGATTTCTAGTATTATGAGAACAAATATGTAGCACATTAGGATTATCATACGTCAAAAATATACATATAACAATTATTATTAACATTTTCCAATGACAAAGTAGATAAGATATTATTTTTTCCTTCATAAACACAAAATTTTTTAAAATCCAATTTAATTTTAAACAGATTAATAATTTCCGACGATAAAATTGCATACTTTAAATTCGTTTCAATAACATAAAAATTCACAAATCTATTCAACTTACCGATTCGGCAATTTGTAGAAATTATTTTATCAGTTTTGATTTTACCTGCAAGGGTACTCATTTGAGAATTGTCTTGTGGGAGAATGTTCACATAATATTTAATTTTCTCATATACAGTTCGAGAAATAATGGTAATAGTACTTCCTGTATCTATAAGGCCGTTTATTAGTTCCGTATCGTTTTCTAGGTCTACGGTGAACATCCGTGATTGTCGCTGTTCTCTTATGTTACTGTTATAGTCACTTGCGTGTTGTGGGGGCTGGAACCGAGTCCTGGGGCTTTCCTCTTCTCGAAAATTCTGGGGCCATCTATGCCATGGTCAAGGTTGTTGGTGCCGGAATCTTGGTGACTCATGTTGTGGGAATCTTTCACAGTCATCTCGCCGATCGAACGGTCTGCGAAAACCGTACTGTTGGTTATGCAAATCTCTATTTTGGTGTTCTTTCCTCTTGTTATCTTCGTAGCTGTTGATAATTTTCCTCTCAAGGGAAATCCACTCAGTAGTCGTACCAACGTTACTTATTAAAAATAAATCCCTGTATCTTGTCGGCAATCCGTCTGTCAGACCTTGAATTATAATTTCTTCTTCAAGTTTTAATGTTTTTCCGATATTCATTTTCTTTTTAAAATAATCATTTATATTTTGACTTCCAGAAAGGCTCAACCTGCTGAAATCTTCGAATGAAAACTGTTTCTCTTCTGAGAAATAGTCACTGATTTTTATTTTAACTTCATCCCACTTTTGTGATTCTATTAGGTGTTCGATGTAAAATTCCAAAACCTCGTCTGATAGAAAATCCGGAAATATTCGTAGTTTTTTTTCTTCCGTCAATTCAATACTCTTTTTCTCGAAGAATTTTAACCAGTTATTAATTTTGACCTTCTCATTAGGATTAAATTTTGGGAGATTACTTAATTGATTTGGCGAAGATATAGCACTGTTTTCCAATAATTGTTTGTCGTAAACTCCAGAATTATCCACTTGCTTTTCTTCAGGTTGGTAAGAGTCACGATGATCAGCCAATTTTTTATTTAAATATTGCGATGTCATTTTCCTTTGCTCGTTTCGAAAAGCGAAATCAAAAGTAGGTCATTTTATTTTAAAGTAAGCTGGCTAACTCTATGCGCTTTCTCTCAAGGTCGGTATTTCACGCGCAAGCACATAGTTCTAGGTAATGGATTCGAAGTCCGTTGGGGTTGATTCGCACATGAAGAATCGCTTTCGTCTCTATGTAATATAACCATTACATCTCATTCTTACAATGCTACCTGAAAAGGAAAACTAGCTCATATTTACTTGGCTGGAGCTAGACTCAGCCTGAAAGGAATAAAATTTTGATGCAGTCGGGTCGAATCGTTTTATTAGAGAGACAGAAAAATACGTCCATTCATTTCAGATACTCGGAGCGAAGTGTAATATCACCTTTCAAACTTACGCGCTAGAAGCGTGGTACATGTGCCTGTTATTTTGAAGTGTCATCAAATTATGGGGCTCGCGATGTGAACCCACGCCTTTCTCCAGACGTATACACGTGTAGAAATGCAATGTATGCCATTTTATGGGAAATTCTGTTGCTATGGGTTTTTAAGCGATAAAGTAATGTTACTGGGGATTGTATTTAGTAAACGGAATTTAAATGATAGAATGGAGGGACTAATATTTAATTTATTATACACACACACACACACACACACACACACACACACACACATATATATATATATATATATATATATATATATATATACAGTCGAACCTCCATATATCGAAGTAGTAAATTGCCGGAAAAAATTCGATATATAGAAATTTCGATACATAGAATTGAGCTTAGTTTTATCATAATTCTCCGAAAAAATTTAAAGCTAATTTTCGTATACGAAACTCCATTTCTAATTTATATGCGAATCCCATTAAATGAAAGTTAATAACTAAAAAATGAATTAATATGAATGATTTATTGAGTACTACATATAACGATATGATTTATTAAGTACTACGTATAACAATAATCCAGACAGTGGTTACAATGATCACAGTTACATTCTTTAAAAAAAAAAAAAAAAAACTACTAATATCTTGCTGAACAGCCAGTTTTGCGGAAAGTTCAAAGAAATGTTCGTATTTATTCAGTCCACTAAAAACTTAATCAAGGACATTTTCCGCGAATTGAAGTCCACGACGTATTGTTTCAAATGACAAATATAGGGAGATTTTATTCTAAAGTGGAATAAAATCTCCCAATTTGTGTTGAAAAAAATTTCGATATATAGAGATTTTTTCGATATATAGAAAAAATTTTTGTATGTAATGAACATGGAGATTTGCTAAGAGTTCGATATATAGAAAATTTCGATATGTGGAAGTTCGATATATGGAGATTCGTATATGGAGGTTTGTATATATATATATATATAATCATTTGGGAATTCAATTGAACTTTCTTGGAAAAACTACACTTTCGATTCCTTCATTAATATTTTTAGTTATAATTATTTACATAATTGTAACATCTATGATTGTCTAATAATTAGTTCGATTGAACATTTAAATTCTCGGAATATTGAGTACATTCAAGAGGAGCATTTTTATCAGAGCTTCATTAATATATCCCAAATCTTCAATTTTAAACGACGTTAAATCAGATATACCTAATTAACCACAGGTGGATCAGTTTTATTTCCTATAAATATTACTTGTCATGATACCATTTTAAGTTAAGAGATGATTCTCAATCAACAAATTTAGGGTATTTAACCGAAGACGTAATCATTAATGACTTTTGAAAAATGCAATCAGGAGTAATTTGTCCGCACTGTTTTAATCAGTGCTTTAAACAAGCTTAAGTGCAGGAAGATAATCTCAATTCAGTTTCATAGCAAGTGGTAATGAAGCCCATTAGTTAATGATTATTATAGATTTTATCGCGGTTAATTCGAGCCCTCATTAGAAATATTAAGGTGTTCTAATTTCCCTAAGTTATTTCCTACCGGGTAGTTGCAAATGATAGCTTAGTAAGTGGCCGTAAGTGGCTCACTCTGAAACTTCGGTTTAACTGATTCTTTATGTATATATATATATATATATATATATATATATATATATATATATATATATATATATATATATATATAAACAAGATTTATCAGGAGAGTGATTTGAAAGTTGAAAAGTATATTGAAATGTATTGAAAATAAATTTTAATTCTGCTTTCTAGTGGCTAAGCATTGAGTGATGAGATATGGCGATTTGCATGGGTATACTACTGTTTCAGGGCATTCTGTAAGCATGCATAACTAAAAATCGCCGATTTTTGAGATATGACATTGTTGAAAGGAATGAGCGATATATATATATATATATATATATATATATATATATATATATATATATATATATATATATATATATATATATATATATATATATATATATATATATATATATATATATATATATATATATATATATATATATAGTATATAACACAAAGATGAAAGTGAAAAACCAGTAAGAGTTCTAAAACTACTTGCAGACAGGAACTAAAATCATAAAAAGATAAGTATTAAATAAGTTTTAGACTGCATCTGTTCATCAGCAGTGCCGATACTGCCTAAAAACCAAAGGACTGTTTCCGATAAGAATGATCTAAACAATAATCATACTTAGACACCGTTAATTAGCCAAGGGTTGATCAGTTCCATTTGATATTAATTTTTCTTGGCGTATCATTTTAAGTTTTTTTAGTCCAGGAGCCGACTATCAATGAGCAAATTTCAGGTATTTAACTGAAGATATATAATTATCGATGATTTTTTTTAAAAATGCAATCAGTAGTAATTTATAGCAGTTTTTATCAGCATTTTAGAACAAGGTTAAGGACTGGAAGATTATCTTAATTCAGTTTCATAGAAAGTGGTAAATGAAGCCCATTAGTTAATGATTATTATAGATTTTATCGCGGTTAATTCCAGAATTCATTTCAGATATTAAGGCTTTTTAATTTTCCAAAGTCATTTCCTCCTGGGGAACTGCAAATTACAGCTGAGTAAGTGGTCGTAAATGTCTCACTCTGAAATCTCAGTTGGTCTCACATTTGTGTGTGTGTGTGTGTGAGTGTATATTTATAGATATATGTATACATACATTCAGATGGATGCATGCACACACACATACGTGTGTGTGTGAATATATGTACTAATATGTATGTATGTGTGTGAATGCATGTATGTGCGCGTGTACACACACACACACACACACACACACACACACATATATATATATATATATATATATATATATATATATATATATATATATACATATATACATAAATAATCACAAATTTCATAATTTAATGAGCAATTTATAAACAGATGGGGTTGATTTTTAACATAAAATCTTTAAAGTAGACAGACATAACTTAAAAGAATGATTAGATAAAATGAAGTAAAACGTATCTTCACTCAACCTGTGCTTAAAGGAATTGGTGTCCTGATTGGATAGTAGCGAAGTTGAGGTTGAGAGTATTTCTCGCTAGGAAAGTGAGTCCATGACAGGCTTTAGACATTTTACTGCTCTGAAACTCGTTCCAGACTTGTCTTAAAACTTAGGCATGCATTTGCTTTGCCTTTTCGCAGTTTATTGCCTGGGATATAATATAACCTGCCAACAGTTTTTTTTTACGTCAATTCAACAATTTCTTATATTTTTTCTCATATCTGTGACCTTTGCTTGGTCGCGGACTTCCTACCTTTGGCGTAACTTGCTCCTCTAACCCTGCAGTGGACGCGCCTGTGTACAGAGCGGAACATTTTCATAATTTTGAATGGTTTGTTTTCACATGTAAGGTTTGAATGTTCTAAGCAATTTCGATTTATAGCTACACACTTTCTAATGCAGGTCTGATTTTCTGACACTCGTGTCCCTTTCCATTCATTGTTAGTCATGATTTAACTGTGGTAAACCAGAGATTATACTGGATTACAATGCGACAAAAGCAAAAGTAGAAGATGATATGTACAGGTATTACTCGGTATCCTGCGTATCACGAAGATTGACGATCTCAATGTTTTTTTTAGGTTTTTTAATATAATAGGAATCCATTCGCAAGTTGTCCTTAAATACAACAAACATGTGAGTTTTGAAATAAGGTGATTCAATCTGTATTATTTGGCCTTTAAGTATAAATATATCTGAATATTATCAACGTTTTATATATTGTCCTAGAACTCAGAATTATTATTTTCAATTTCAAAAAAATAAGTTTATTACAAAAGAAATAATCAAGGTTGAAAGAGACATTGCACTTCGTGCCACATGCACCTGCCTGGTGTTCCAAAAATTTGCGCGCCCGCTGAAGAGTTAAAGTAGTTTCTTTATTTTTACAGCATCAAAGAGATCGTTGTTCTAGGTATTTTGTGCAGTACAGTGAGATCAGACACGCAGCTACCATGGTCATACTTAGCTGTAATCAATCTCTCTCGCTCTCTCTCTCTCTCTGTTATATATATATATATATATATATATATATATATATATATATATATATATATATATATATGGGGGCTGTGTATATGTCGCTTATACATATATTTGCTTTTTTCTCTAATCTGGAAGTGTTCAGGAAGAGACGATATTATGTAGGTTAGATTTTGTGAAGATTTGGTTCTT
This sequence comes from Dolomedes plantarius, assembly GCA_907164885.2. Lineage (NCBI taxonomy): Eukaryota > Metazoa > Arthropoda > Arachnida > Araneae > Dolomedidae > Dolomedes > Dolomedes plantarius. Next base: position 49,894,657 of record OU015502.1, on the reverse strand, counting down.
TGTAGTCTAACACTGCCTGAATATTCACTGTAAATTATAATTCTATGTGATTTTTTATATCCAGAAGTTTCTTTATATTCCATATGTATTGTGTTCAACCTCTCTCATGCTTCTTGCCTTTATTTTCCTTTGTTCAGATTTTATTTCTCCCTTATACTATTTGGTTTCTCTGTGTGGCAACTCCCATGAGACATCTGTTCTCCCTTATCAGCGTTTTTCACCCTGCTTCTCTGTTTCTCCGTTTGGCAACTCCCTCTTGACATCTTTCCTGCTGTGTCAAAGCCCGTGTCACTCAGTCGCGAACCTTTAGGAGTGAAATACGCTAATCATGGTAAATCACTTTTTGTTAGTTTGTTTTTTAAAGAAACCAAAACTTTACTATATAGAAAAGGCTTGGAAAGCATATGTTATGCTTTTTTGTGATAATTAACGTGCTTTCGGGTGCAGTTGAATTACAAAACGTGACGTAATTGGATGTTTGAAGTGGAGTTCCTGGATCTTAACGAATTTTTCTCATATGGCGAGATAGTTATTTCAAGTTACATGTGCTCAGTAATTAAAATTTTTAGTTAAGAAAAAATTGAAGATAGGAATTAAGAAATTTAAAAAAATTAAAAAGGGAAATATAACAAAAAAATTAAACAAGTATTAAATTAAATTGAGCGATAAAAAAATTAATTAGTAATAAAAAATAAGATTAATGCAATAATAAGCGAAAATTTCTTTATGAAGTTATTAAAATTTAAATATAATGAATAGGCCCTTAGCAGAATGTAAAGATGTTAAAAAATATAAAACAATCTCTAGTAAGGAATGCTTTTAATTAAAAAAAATTCGTATTTACATAATTCTAAAGTTCCACGGGGAAGCTAAAAATAGCGATTTTTGGAATAAGTTAGTAAAAAAGTTAATTACACAAGATGAATAAAATGTCACTATGATTTTTTTAAAAAAACATTCTCTTTTCAAGAGAGCTTCCTAAGTTCTATTTATGGTACTAAGCCAAGTAGATATCGCTAGCGTAGGTGGAAAGCGTGCTTCTAACTTTTCTTTTTTTTTGGGGGGGGGGGGGGGCATGAATTGAATTCAGTTAGGGCTCTCCTCCACACATTGATTGCCGGGTAGGTCTTAAAATAGGAAATATTATTATTTTTTAATAACAATAGACTTGATATTTGTGTAGTAGTCAAAATTTATACAATGAGAAAAATAAATATAACATAAACAAAATGAAAAAAAAATATAGCATCGAATTTTCGTTATGGATCATATCGTTAAAAACTATATTAAGGCTAAAGACATAAACGGAATCTTTTGTTTCACAGTTTGATAAAGAGAGAAAAAACCAACTTTCATAAAAGTTTTCTACAATTTACCGATTTTAACTGAACTTCTACTAACGTTTTAAAATTTTCAAGTTAAGTTGGGGGGAAGGGGTTTGCCCCCTGCCCTCCCCCCAACGCTACGCCTATGATCGCCAGTGAATACCCGTCAAACATAACTATAAAGAAATATCTTAGAAAGCCTGTGTTATGCTATTTTACGTTAATTAACATGCTTTCAGTTGCATCGAATAACAAAACAAAATAATTTATTTTGGGATAAAAGGTTACTTAGTACTCAATTGCTTTATTAGTTAAGCTAAGCTAAACAAATATCGCTCGTTATATAATTTGCTTTGATCATCAGTCAATTTTGTTCACACTCGTCAAACATGTCTATAAATAAAATCCATAGAAATCATAAATTATAGTATTTTGTGTACATTAATGTGGTTTTAATTATCAATGAATTATTTTTTAAAGAAAGGTTCCTTAGTACTAAAGTGCTTTATACTTTCAGCTAAGCTGAGCAAATATCACTCGTTAAATAATTTGATTTTATCACCAGTCAGTGCCCGTCAAACTAGTCTTATCCGTTCAACTTGATTATGAAGTAAAGACATAGACAGCATATATTATGCTATTTTACGTAAATTAAAGGGGCTTTAGTAGTAACCGAATAACAAAACAATAATAGCCTTACAAGAAAATTATCTCCAGTCGTAAAGTTCGTTATTTGTTCGGCTAAGCCGAGCATATATCGCTCGTCAATTAAGTTGCATTGACACTTAATCACTTCACCGAAATGTTGGTCTGCAGCAATTTACGCCATTAAAAAGTTTTGCCAGTTAGTTATTTGCTCAGAGGCTGTTCTTACGTGTATTTTCTGCCTTTTCTGATTTAATGTATCACGTGATAAACTAACTCTTATTAACAAAATGAAGACACACTTACCTGGAACCCGTGGTCTTTGTGTCCTAATTGGTCGTGAGTAATTTTGCTTTGATTTAGATTTTCTTATTTTAGAGAAGTTGCTATGCAGTTTGGTCGCTAATGAACGGAGTCTTCTCGTTTCCTTTAAAAGCTTCGTTAGAGAGGAAGTTCATTCACTAGAGAACTTGATTCCTCGAAAAATGTTTTAAACATTCTAAGTGTTAGAGCCTTTTTTTAAATTTTCTAGTTAGGTCCTCAAAAGCGTCAAAATAGTGTCATCTTCGACACTTCTGAGAGCCAAATGAATCATGGAATACTCTGCCGCAACCCTTTATCCAGTTGAATGTATGAGCCGGAAAAATACCCACAGAGAAAATAAAAATTAATCGCTGAACTCCTATCCACTGCATAGGGACGCTCGTTTTGATGAGTTAAAAAACTCCCACTGGAAATGGGTTCTACAACTTACTTACGGAAACAGGTACATTAAAAAATATATATAATTAATATATATATATATATATATATATATATATATATATATATATATATATATATATATATATATATATATATATATATATATATATATATATATATATATATATATATATATATATATATATATATATATATTTAAATCCAAAAAATATACGTGTGCTTTTATGCAATGACATGTAAAATTTCTTTGATTATCTATATATATAAAACAGTTTCATGATGTAGAAGCGCTGTAAGTTATAACTCACCGCGGTGTGTGTTCGAAAGACGGCCATGAACAAAACTCTTACAAAAACTTCAGAGGCAAAGATTCTGGTGCCGTGACCAGAATCATATATAGGTTATTAAATAACCTTAAAACAATGGATGCGTGCATATGTTGGGGCAAGTAAGGAAACACAATGACTTCGCCTTAATCATACATTTATTTGACAAAGCTCAAAATTCATTTAAGGTGTAATTAATAGCAGAATAATATTCCCCTTCATATTAACATTTAACACATGAGGAACCAGAAGAAGAGGCAAACTATTAGATCAAAGTAATTACTACTGTTGAAGACTACAGCGATGAAAATGGCTTCGACGACAGGGGCCCAATATAACTCAGATTCAGGATCATCATGTCGGGTTACCGCCACTACCGCTAGTTCCCCTTCATATTAACATTTAACACATGAGGAACCAGAAGAAGAGGCAAACTATTAGATCAAAGTAATTACTACTGTTGAAGACTACAGCGATGAAAATGGCTTCGACGACAGGGGCCCAATATAACTCAGATTCAGGATCATCATGTCGGGTAACCGCCACTACCGCTAGACTCCGAGGCAGTTCAATCGGGACTCTGTATCGTCCGAGGTCTAAGAAAACAGCCTGCGCAATCTCTGGACCTTCTCTCGTTCTTTTTTACTTGAAGGGGCTGTTGTCCGTTTATGGGGGCCATTTTGGCCCGCCCCTTTTTCTCTCATTGGGCAGTGAGTTATTTTTCTTTCAGCAGTTCCTGCCCGACCGGTCCCTTATTATACTGCTCCTCTTCATAGTCTACGAATTACCTCCCCACCATAATTTTCATTTGAAATGCAACTTTGACCATTCTCTGCTGAAATTTTTATAGTGGGCCATAAAATAACGTCCATCTATCTCGCAATATTTGTAGTCTTTTGATCGCTATCAATGGCCACACTGACAGCTTTTCTTTTATGTCATCTTAGTGAACAAGCCTTTAATTTTTATCCTTTTTTTTGGCTTCTGAAGTTTTTATAAGAGTTTTGTTCTTGGCTGTCTTCGAGCACAGACCGCGGTCAATTATAACATTCGGCGCTTCTACACATGACTGACTGACTGAATGACAGATAACGCACAGACCAAGCCTCTGGACCTAAAGAGCTGAAATTTTGCAAGGCTATCCTTCTTATAGTGTAGGGGTACACTAAGAATTTTTTTTAATTCTTTGATTTTTTTAAAAGTAAATTTTTAAGTTTTTTTATAACATATTTTTTAATAGTTTGCATTCAAAATAAAATTCTGAGGGTTATAAAATTTATATCACGAGAAATATCATAAAAATTCTTTTAAAATGAAATCTTTTTCGGATCTTTACCTCCATTTTCTGATTTTTGGTGAATTGTTAAATATTAATTTTTACAATTTAATTTATTAAATGCTGATCACGTGGTTTCTTTTCTTTTTGCGATATTTTAAATTAATTTTGCATCACGTGCATGACAACGAAATAAATTGACAACAAAAATTTTTTTTTTCTTTCTAATGTGGCAAACGATTGGACATTTTCCAAAAAAAATATTAAAATACAGTAGAAGATAGTGTTCTCAAACTGTACTATGTTAATTGTACTATATTCTTTAGTATGCTCTATTAGATTTAATTTGTATATTTTCTTCTACATTATTTTTTCTATAAAAATATCATTTACGATTTTTTATAAATATATATTTAAAAACTAAAATACAGTAAAAGATAAAAATTAACTTCTAGACTAATTAAGATGGAAGTTTTTTAAGAATTTAATTCAAATTAGTCACTATCATCCAGGAACCGATAGATCACATTTATCCAGGCATTGCTCAAATACAGAATAAGCGTATAGAATGGTTTTGCTTAAGAGCCATTTTGAGTCCAAAAGACGATCAAGCTGCGCTCATTAATAACATGTTGCTAAAGTCCTTTGACGGGAAATAAATGATCTACAAGTCGACACATATTGTCTGTAATTTAGATGATGGCGGTAACAATCCTGTAGAGTTTTTAAATTCCCTTAAAAAACCTGATCTTCCATACCATAAGCTCTCTTTCCGGAAGGGCACACTCATAATGCTCCTTGGGAATTTAAAACCACCGAAATTATGTAATGGCTCTGGACTACAAGTCAAAACCCTGCATAAAAATGTATTCGAAGTCATTATTTTAACCGGGTGTGCTCAAGGAGAAAAAGTGTTCGTGCTACGCATTCCTCTAATATTTAATGATCTCCCCTTTGACTTTAAGAAACTGCAATTTCCCCTCAAATTAGGCTTCGCCATGACGATAAATAAGTCTCAAACATAAAAAAAGGGCTGGCATATTAAATCTAGGCGAAAATTGTTTCTCCCACGGTCAATTTTACGTAGCTTGCTCACGCGTAAGTTCTCGAATGAGCCTGGTAATATTAGTTCCGCCTAATGAAGAAACAAAAAATAATGTTTTTAAGGAAATCCTCTAAAAAGCAATTTCAGTAATTATTTCTTTGTAATTATCCTAAAATGTACTCCGTGGAGAAGCACGGGTATTCAGCTAGTTTATGAATACAGCTATAAATCTAAAAACAATACACCTAGAGACAGATCTGTAATCGTGTCTCATTACATTCTTAGTAATTTCATAGGCATAGGAATCATTCAGAAAGCAAATCGGTAAGTTTTTGGAAATTTTAGAAATTTTAGTGTCAGAGCACTTGATTGACTCCTCACTTTTTATATTCTTAATTAATTTCCCAAATTATAAGGAATAATACCACTCAATGAAAAAACATTTATTTTGGCGTCATCTAATAATAATTAACTTAAAAAAACAGTCCAGTTAAATCCATACTCGCATGTAAATCGTTGCAATAACGCAATTCAAGCGCATAAATAAGTACTTGAAGATAACGGTCAATCCTTTAGTGATGTTTCATCACAAAAAATAAAACACATCAGTCGGTTACAGTGTAACTGCTGTAGAATTATGTGCAAGGATATTATTAAACAGTTTTTTTAACCTTCCAGCACGCGCGTCTGTGCAAATTTTACTTCAAATTCGGTTTTTAATGCAATTTTTTTGCATATCGCAGCTGGGACATTGTTAACCGGTCTTTTGTGCTATGTGGTAGCTTGTTCGTAAAATTTACGACATGCACGTGGTCGTGGGTAAAAATTCGGAACTTTTTTTTCTCAAGTATTTTGTAATTTAGTGTTAATAATTGACGTGTGTTATTTTAATTTGTATAAAGTCGAATCAATAAATTTATTATTCGGTTTTCATTTCGAATATATATATATATATATATATATATATATATATATATATATATATATATATATATATATATATATATATATATATATATATATATATATATATATATATATATATATATATATATATATATATATATATATATATATATATATATATATATACAACCAGCCGATTTTTCCCGCATTCTTCAAGAATTATCCGATGAAGAAAACGAAAGGAAGGGAACATTTGGATTTGAGAGCGATAGCGATTAGAGTGAAGAAGATATAGAAATAAATAATATAAGTACTGGATTTGTACAATATATTGCGGATAATGATGATAATAATGATTTAGAGGAAATATATGATGATGGCATGTTTTATGTTGGCAAGGATAAATCTACTAAGTGGAGAAAAGAGAAGTATGCAAACTGCTCAAAGACGAAAAATATGATTATTGTGAAAGTGTCACCTGGCCTAAAGCACCATGCCAAGGATATAGAGGATAAAATAGGATGAATATTAAAACTATTTTGGATTTAAAATCAAGTTCTGAAATAAAAATTTTTAAATTTCCTATCATGAAATACATCATTGCCTTTCTACCTGACTAATATGAGCATTTGAAAATAATTTACTTTCAATGTTTTATTTGTTAATGTTTTATTTGTTAACAAATTTACTATCAATATTCATTCATTTATGTCGTTTTTCGTGCCATAAACGGTAAAATAACATCTGTCGTAAAAAATACGATGCGCGCTCGCTCATGTAAAATTGCTGAGTACCTTAGTCACGTAAATATTGTTAAAATATCATTGGAGTAACCGTTATTATTATATATTATGGATTTTATATGTCGTCAGATAAAAGCCACATCTGCAATAATGGGCCATCGTTGCTTTCTGTACCTGGTACCATGTACGCTGACATGTACCTCGACGTTCTGGAATATTCGACACCTGCCTAGACTGTGGCAATACTAAGGACATGATGATTGTTCCTTCCAACAGGATCGTGCTCCATATCATACTGAAAAACGTAGGCTGGACTGGTTTTCTGAAAATGAAGTAAATTTCCTTGACTGGCCTTCTCAGAGAACCTCCCTCTATCCGATCGAGCACTTGTGGGACGGACTGAAGTGACAGGTTCGACACCATCAACCACACCCATCTGCAAATAAATCTCTTCCCAATGCTTTGCGAGAGGCATCGCGAGCTATTCCTGCTCAGACTTGCATAAAACCTGGGGAAAGTATACCTCAACGTGCTACCGCTGTAATACAAGGAAAAGGAGGGCCTACCAGTTACTTTTTTAAATTTTTTTTTATCCTATGCCCGTCTCCGATCATGAGTCGTCGAGCAGCCGAATACAAAAAAGAACGAATAAAATAGTCAGTAAAATTAAAACCACTGTCTGTTGTATAAAAATCATTAAAGTTATTAATAATAGTAGGGCAATCGTTGAGGTGCAGTTCAGTGATAGGTGCGCCTTGATCACACAGCGGGCACACATCCGTGTCAGTCACTCCGAGTCTAAATAGGTGTCTCTGCAAGCAATCATGGCCTGTAAGGAGTCTGAATCAGGCTACTACGACCGCTCTTGGCAAGGAGCTAGGGATTCGTGCTTTCTTTTTTAATAAAGAGTTCCAACTCTTTCCATCAGCTTTCTCTCTATTAAGGTTTAAACGATTTGCTCTAATAGAGAGGGAAATATATCTTCTTATATGCCTCAAAGGCAAACGGGGATCAGGTTGAATCGTTTGAGATCCTCTTTTGGCTAAAGTGTCCGCTTGCTCATTCCCATAAATTCCGCAGTGGTTGGGAATCCACTGCAGAGCGATACACTTCTCGATGTTCAATAGCCTATCAATTTTTTCTACACAGTTTCTGGAAATCTCGCAATCAAAATTCTTGTGGGCTGACAAAATCATAATGGCCGATTTTGAATCCACAAGAAAAACGATATTTTCTTTTGTACTTTGTTCTATTTGGTCTAAGGCAAAGGAAATGGCTGAAATGTTACCGTCTAAACCAGTTACTAAATAGAATAATAAAGCACGTTTTCTTACAAAAATCTTCGGAACCATCTGGACACTGTACATCTTGACATACACTTATCCCTTATACGGCGAAAACTTTCGGCTGCATTGACACCTTCTGCCGTCTAACATTGATTAACCGCTCGTGCGGTTAGTATGGTTAAATCCCTGTCACGACACGACTAGTAACTCTCTTTATTAACGCTCAAACGGAAGGCTGAAACTTTCGGACGACAGCAACTTTGATTAGTGATGTATCACGCCATCTACGGGTGGAAATAAGAGACTGTTTATTTAAACACTGCCGCTAATGCAAAAATATTATTTTCAATTGAACCACCGTTATGTGTTTTAAATTTTTTACAGTCATTTGTTTATATGTTTTCTATATGTTTGGGAGATGTTTGGCATTGATTATTCAGCACTAAGAAAGTACATACGTATTTTTTAAAGAAATTTATATAAGAAAATACTTATTTAAGCATATTTTTAGCTGTTTATTTATAAGCATAATAATAGTCTAACTTAATAACTCAGTGACGTCATGAAACGCCTTAATAATATTCTGCAAAGGCATAATTCTTTTCCGTGATCTAACTTTTCATTCAATAATCAGGCATGTAATCGATTCATACCTTCCAGTCGTAACGCTAATGCAGTTTATTCAATTAAACGAGATCATTAATTTGTTATCTGTTTTGCAGCTGCTCGACATCGATTTTTCTGAGGGGCCCGATGCGTAATCAGTCTTCTGATAAACTAATTTGGGTACAAGGGAGAAGCGACAGTTTCATCTTTGTTTTTAGGAACATTGGTCATTGACATTTAATTGTTCTAAATAAAGCTTTTGTTTCAACACCAGGTTCGTCTGAGACAGTCATTTTTGTGGATAACAAGCTATTATTAAGCATGGAAAATCGATGAAGATTATTTAAGGTATAGAGAATCCATAAAACTGCAGATATGAATTAAAAGATTAGCCATTTTAGGCGTAATTTTCTTTTCAATGGATTTTGCCGTACTTTACATCTAAACACAATAAGCAATAAGGATATATATATATATATATATATATATATATATATATATATATATATATATATATATATATATATATATATATATATATACCATTTGTCCAAATTTAAGAGCATTATAACTATACGTACGCTTCAGCCTAGCAATTCACAATAAGGCGAGTTTAACGCTAAAAAGAGAATTCAGTGAGTATACTTTTTGTAGCACCCACATAAGACCGTCTTGTCATAACAGCTTTAAATATTTTCTTTTACTTTTGTTCTGTTAATTTTAATTATTAACGTTTTTTAGGTATGACACCATGGCGAGACCACTGGTATTCTTTATTTTTCTTCGCTTTATCCACGGCTGACGAGCCAAGCGAAGATAGGGCATCTTTTCTGTTTCATTGCTTAATATACTCGTTTTGGGGCGTTGATTAGTCTATAGATTTTATCCTTTGGGTGTTAATTCCCCTAAAGATTTTTGAGTGTTGATTCCCTCACTGCATTTTCCTTTTAGTTGTTAAATTCGCCTGATGGTTTATTGCCAGGCTACAGCATACATACGGTTATAAAGCTCGCAAATTTTGACCAATAATGTATATGCTTTGTGGTTAATGGCAGCTTTAGCACATGGCTACGAATGCTATTTGTTATTATTTGTTATTCGGTATTGGTTGTTTGTTATTATATGGGTGGCTTACTAGGTAAAAAATAATATATATATATATATATATATATATATATATATATATATATATATATATATATATATATATATATATATATATATAACGATTCCACACAAGATATTGGTCGAAATGAAGGAGACCTCGAATCACATCAGGCAGTCATGGGGAGTTGTTGGGGAAGGCACACAGGCAGATAGTCTGGTTGAGGAGCACATGCATCCAAATTCACAGTTTATACATATTACAGGATTTTCATGCTTAAATACTGTCACGAGGCTGCTTATGTGTGTGTATATGTGATATGTGTGTGTGTGTCTGTGTCTGTCTGTCTGTCTGTCTGTCTGTCTGTAAGGGTGGGTGGGTGGGTAGGTAGGTATGTCGATGACGTCCTGAAACGTTAAAACGTCTCCAAACAATAGTACAATTCATTTTCGTCATCTAACTTTTCATTCAATAATCGACTGCGTGATGAGTTCATCCCTTCCAGTCGTAACGCTAATGTAGTTTTTTCAAGTAGACGCGATCATCAACTTATCTGTTTTGCAGCTGCTCGACATCGATTTTTCTGCTGGGCCCGGTGCGTAATCAGTCTTCTGATAAACTAATTTAGGTACAAGGGAAAAGCGACAGTTTCACCTTTGTTTCTAGGAACATTGGTGGCCGACATTTAATTGTTCAAAATAAAGCTTTTGTTTCAACAACAGGTTCATCCGAGACAGTCATTTTTGTGGATAACAAGCTACTATTAAGCGTGAATATTGAATGCAGATTATTTAAGGCACAGAGCCTCCATAAAACATCAAATATTGATTAAAAGATTCCGCTTTTTATGATTGATTTAGTTTGGAGTGAGTTTGTAAAGTTTTGTTTGCCTTCCTTTCACCCGCAGTGCGGATGCGATAGTACGTAATCAATGTAATTGTGATAATAATTTCACGAAATTATGAATAACGCAAGTCAAATATTAATTATATAGGTATAAAAAATTTAACGTTTCACTGTTCTGTGCGTCATTTGAGGGTCTCTACTGTTCATGTTCATTGTTATTATTTTGGGATACAGTGAAGTTCAGTTTTAACCAAAAGTAGTTCAAAAAGGGAAATCGAAACACAATTCCTCTTACCTTTTCTGAAGTCTATTCCCTTGTATGAAAGTTGTTTAAAAGGTAGAGAAAGTCCGGATCGAGTTGTTTTCTAAACAATTATAGCACGCTACTACAAAATATACGACATTACTGACATGTATGATTCACTCCCTTCGAGCATGCGCAGACAGTATAGGAGAGGAGGGTATTATGGAATAGTCGGGTAATATGGAATACCGAGGTTTCAGCTTTCTTTGGTGCTGCTATCCCGTGGGAATACCATGAACTACTTAAGAAAGACTGCCACGATGCAATACACTGAGAGTTGTCCGCTTGTTGTTATTGTACCACTTGCTACAGAACAAAATGTGTTTTGTGATTTTCAAGAGTTTTTGCAGGTAAGTTTTGAAACATTTTAACCTACTAGTACACATGTGACATGAACATTGATGTCAAGCATAATGTACACTAAAAGAATTGTAGTTTGTTATAATGTCGTCTTTTTCTAGCTGACAATGTTTTGTCCATCATTTTAAAAGTTCATTTTCCATGATGACGTGTCCGGTATCATGGAATACTAGGTATTGCATAATCCCCTTATAGGCAGGAAAGCTAGATCTTCTATAATAACCTACTCCCCGTATAAAAAAAGAGTTAAAGGATGAACTGAAAGAAAAGGACATAAAGGAGGAACCAGAAGCTTCAAAGCAACCAAAGAAACTTAACATTCAAAGACCCCCTATTAAGAAATTAAACTTAGACCGATCTTCTAGACCTAAACCTAATAGAGGTGACTCCAGTGTGAGCAGCGATGAATCTTTCCATTCTGATGTATCATATGTAATGGACTTCATGCCATCAACTAAAGAACCGGAAAACAAAGACGCTGAATGTATCTTCTGTAACGGAAAATTCTCTGAAGATCAACGAGGGGATATTTGGATTCAATGCTTCAGCTGTTCTATGCGGGCTCACCTTGAATGTACCGGCGCAGAGAAAAAAGATTATATCTGTGACTTTTGTAAATAGACTAGAAGCAGAAATGACTTACACGTAATCTTAAAAATATGGTTTTTAGAGTTAAAAATAACTATGTTTTATGAAGTCAAATTAGTTTTTAAATGGTTTAAATCGCCTATTCCATATTACCCGACTATTTCATATTAACCTCCATTTGTAACTTTTTTTAAAAAATAATTTGTGTTTACACTGCTGGCCACTGTAAATGCAACACCCTGAAGGAGACATGCAAATAACATGAAATTTACAACATGCATTAGCAGATGTGAGATATGCAAATGATTAGAATTTCAGCGCAGACGCACATCACGCGCACCTGTGGCGCCACTTCAAAGCGCTATTTAAGGCTTGGAGATTTCGACGATTTCAAGTTCGGCAATTGTGTTTTTCTTGTGGTTTTTTTCAAAAAAAAGATCAATTATGCCTCGTCGAAAACAGCGATCATCTTTTGATCAAGTATCCGAGTTCGACAGAGGAAGGATAGTGGCCTACCGAGATTGTGGATTATCTTTCAGGGAAATCGGTAGTCGCGTTGGATGAAACCAAACAACTGTAATGCGGATATGTGATCGTTGGATGCAGGAGGGTACGACGGACCGACGTGTTCGGTGGCATCCACCTCAGCGCACCACTTCACGTGATGACAGGCAAATTGTTCGCATGGCAGTGACGGATCGCTCAGTCACATCACGAACCATAGCACAGCACATGCAGTCTGAAACGCATCATCCAGTGTCTACGCGTACCATTCGACGCCGTTTACAGCAGAGTGGTCTGTCCGCAAGACGTCCATTCCTTTGTCTACCCTTGACGCAGAACCACAGACGTCTCTGCCGCCAATGGTGCGATGACAGAAGGATGTGGACTTCAGAATGGAATGAAATTGTCTTTACTGACGAGTCACGCTTCTGTCTGCAACACCACGATGATCGCATTCGAGTCTGGAGACACCGTGAAGAGAGGATGCTGAACAGCTGCGTTATGCACCGCCACACTGGTCCTGCACCGGGTATTATGGTATGGGGCGGTATTGGATATCACTCTCGCACACCTCTAGTACGCATTGCCGGTACTTTAAACAGCCAGCGCTACATCTCCGAGGTGTTGGAGCCAGTTGTCCTTCCTTACATTCAGGGCTTGCCCACAGCCATATTTCAACAGGATAATGCGCGACCACACGTGGCACGCATTGTCTAACGGTTCTTCGTCAATCGCCAGATTGAATTGCTTCCCTGGCCGCCTCGCTCTCCGGATATTTTGCCGATAGAAAACATGTGGTCCATGGTTGCTCTACGATTGACCCAGATTGCATCCCCAGCTGCCACAGCAGATCAACTTTGGCAACGTGTGGAAGCTGCTTGGTCCGCTGTACCCCAAGAACTCATCCAAAGTCTCTATGAATCAATGCCGAGGCATGTGGCATCGGTGATCTCCAACAATGGCGGCTACTCTGGCTACTGATTTTGGCAGGAACCACACTTCACAGAAGTCTATAAATTTAATCATTTGATACTTGGTCAACATGTTAGGTACAAAATAAATTTTGTTGTGATATCTTTTGTCTTTCTTGGTGTTGCAATTTGGGTGGCTAGCAGTGTATAACAACAAAATAAATAGAATTTTTTTACAAGTGACAGTTCGTTACAGTTAGTTATAGTGTGTACTCATGATGATTTTGGAGATTTTTATTCAAAATCCAGTAAAGTTATTTTTAGAAATGTAAATGGTATTCCAGTATACCCTCCTCTCATCTACATATTCCTCAACAATTATATTATGTCTGTCGTTTAGCAACTATATACAGCTCCGATGTTCCAGGACACCTTATATCTTTACCATTTGCCCATCTTATGGTCTTCTCATCAAAGCATAGACAATGAGTATGCTGAAGGAAAATCAAATTTCAAACCCAGAATTCCTCTTAATTTTGGATGTTGACCGACAAAGTGCGGTCATCCAGCCGACTGCGTTGAGAACAGTTGTGGAGAATCCACTCGCAATTGCCTGCACATCACTGGTAAGATTTTATATTGTTCAGTGGTAAAGCTGTCATAGAAAGAATTCCCTTTTCATTTTTAGAGTCAAGCTGGTTTCATGTTTTAGCGGCAAGCTGAAGCGTTGTAGATTATCTGTGATATAACAGAGAAATGTCTTCCGTTCGTGCAGTATTAAGTACAATTATAAAAAAAAAATCAACGTATCTTTCTAGGAGACCTGTTATATAGTAGTTCGGGCCTCTTATTAACCTAAGTTTGTAAGAACCATCATGTATCACGAATCTTGGAACCGATTTTAGAGCATACGAAGATGGCAAAAATTCCGTAGAATATCACAAGTACTTGGAGATTAACGTGATGTGCAGAGGTTATTGCAAATATATTCAAGAGGTGTGGCCAAACATGGGGTTCTTTGGCCACAACTCGTGACCGCATGGGGATCTTTTTATATTTTTGTACTCTTAAAATCAAAATACCCAAAATCAAAATGAGTGGCATGTCGAATATTCCTTCATTTGGACACAGCATATACCTCTGAATTCTTGAATTCAATATTTAGATCGATAAAAAATAAACAACGTTCAGTGGTGACAAAACAACATTAAACTCCAATAACTCCAAATATGCCATGTTTAAATCATTTAGCAAAACACTTTAAAAAAAATTATTATTAAAACTATGAAAAGTACAAGAGAGTTTAGATATATTGAAAATTCTAATAACTGGAGTATGATATATTTCATAAAAAGTTGGAATGGTTACAAGATAAAAAGAACTTTTTATATACCATGTTTTTAAATTTTCTATTTAACTATATAAACTTGAAAATTCTATGTATAAATAATTACTTTTAAAAAAATTTTTTGATGAATTATCCCATCAACTTGAAAGAAAATGAAGTTATTGGAAGTTTAACTTTTCTTTTATCGTTAAACTTGCGTTTAACTTTTCGTTACCGTTCCGGTCGATAGATGGCTGCACCAGTCTACAACACAAAATTAACTGAAAATAACAAAAGCATGGTAAAAATCTGCTTATAGATGGCTTAAAGTATTTAAAAGTGCATTGTCATCGTGTTCTGAGCTATTCTAAAAGTTTCAAATGTCTAGGTATTCGGGAAGTTAGTTAAAAATCGATTACAAGACTTGTACTGGACAAACATACAAACGCAACACAAACAAGAAAGCAAGTTAATAAAAACATGGAAAAATACAACGCTTGAAATTTCTGTCTTATCAAATAAAACCTTTTTTTTCGGTTTTTAGCTGTTCTAAGTATGTGGGCATTCACAAACGGCTCTTAAATCTGCCTATCTTGGCTACTTCTGATGTACAGCATCACCATACTTCGCAGCCTTGTGCCTAGGTCGATAGCTGACTAAACAACGGAACAAACAGCAGTTAATATCAATGTGCACCTGTCGTAAAATATAGGATGAACAAGATAAAAAACTGTTGAAAGTTGGTAGCGGAAGTTGTAAAATACTCGCAGCTTTGCGTTTGCGTCGGTAGATAATGCTTTTATGTCACGAAGCAAGGCTGGCACGGTCAAAAAGTGTCAGCGTGCTGTTTGCACGTGCTTCAGTGCGGTGACTACGTGCAGTGACATGGATTCGTCCAAACAGGCCCAGCGACCAGTTATTAAATTTTTTATGGCAGAGGGTGTTAGTGAGGCAGAACTTTATTTTCGACTGAAGGATGTATACGGCAATGAGCGTCTGATTCAGTATAAAAGTATTCAGATGATTAAGCTAATATTTTGAATGCAGGACCTGTACTTGTCAGTACAGGTCTTTCTTAAATGTATTAAGAACCATCTCCGTATTTGCCTGTATGTCTTCAATTCAATCGAATCAGTTCCCTTTCAGCGAAATTTTTAATTTGGGATTTTGTTTAGGTAGAAGACTTCAGGAGCTAGATCTGGTGAATAAGGGGGTTGCGGAAGCACGGGAATTTGGAATTTTGCCAAAATTCCGTTGATGGAAAGCGCACTATGTGCCGGTGCGTTATTGTGTTGTAGAATCCAATTCCTGTCTTGTCAGAGTGCAGGCTTTTTCTTCAGCACATTTTCGCGCAAAACCCTCAAGGCCACTTTTATAGTCTTAATGATTAAGTGTTTGCCTCTGTGGGGCATACTCTCGATGCACAATACTCGTTGAATCGGAAAGAAACTTAACAACATTGTCTTTACTTTCGACCGACTTTGACGCGCTATTTTCGATCGCGGTGAACCTGGACTCTTCCACTTCAATGATCGTGCCTTTGTTTTTGGTTTATACCCATAACCCCATGATTCGCCGACTCTAATAACTTTATTTAACGAATTTGGGTCATTTTTGGCCTGATTAAGTAGTTCTTGTGACACTTGACGTCGATGTTCTTTCTGCACGTCTGACAGCATTTTCGGAATCAATTTTGTGGACACACGACGCATGTCCAAATCTGCAATTAAAATTGATTGACCACGTAAAAACTTAAATTTAGGTCATCAGCCATTTAAACTAATTCTAAGCCGAAGGTCAGTGCGCACTAAATCTTGAATTATCGCGATGTTTCCGTTGGTTAATGAAGTTGTAGGTCTGACAGAATGGGGATCACCATCGACTGATTCGTGGCCGTTTTTAAATATATTTGAACGATATAAAAAACATTTGATCGGCTCAGATCGTTATCACCGAATACTGTTTTCAAGAGGTCATAAGTCTCCGAATCTGATTTCCCGGTTTTAAAACAAAATTTTTCTCATACACTTTGTTCCATTTTTTCATCCATTTTCTAAATCGATAAATCCGCCGAGAAGCGGACGCACGCCTTCACTTATCAGACTGTCACTCTCTACTGAACAAACATTCCGCGGTGATAATTTTTAGAACATTTAAAGGTCGAAACAGGCTTTCATTTGCATATTCGCAGGAACGGCTATCTCCTCGTATTGAGAAGTAACGAGACCTGTCTTAAAACTTTCCAATCAAACCTCGTATACCTCTGTTCTGTCACCCTACGACATCAACGTGTTCGGTCAACTGCCCAAGGAGCACTGCCATTCTAATGATGCAGAGGTCTGAGATGAAATTCAAAACTAGTTCCGCAAACAACCATGGACGGCAACAAAGTTGAAGCAAGCGCTGGTGCACTTGCTTCAACTGACGAGGAAAACATGTGTACCGAATATGTACCTCATGTATAAATATTACCCCCAGTATGTTCACACATTCAACTGATAAACTATTATAGAAGCATACCAAAAGTCCCACTTTCATTTCGGTCACCCTATTAGATAGAATGTAGCGTTAATTTCGGTGGTAAGCTTAACTTTCCAAACCCCATTTTGTTTATGATTTCCTTCAACACTTGTCATTTAGTATTTGCTGAAGATGTTGGAAATCGAGGACTGATTATTATTTAATATCCACTCTTTAAAATAGGATTACAATTAAACTGGTTTCGATTTTATGTTTGAATAGTTTTTTCAATCGATTAATTTTACAGATTACATAAACATTTAATATGCTGTCATGATTAAAATATTGATATGGCTTAGGAATACCTATAATATGGTTGACGAAGCCTAACGATATACTAGAGGACGGATGCATTTGATAGTATCGCTTGTTACAGATAAGTTTCGTGCAAATATTGATGTAAACGTTTATTAAATGGTTCTATTAAGATGTAAATATTATTTAAATTATGGCTTCAAACAGTTTGTTACATAACAACAAAAAAATTGTTGACCATTTCTACGTATGGATGTTTCTCTCTCTCTCTCTCTCTCTCTCTCTCTCTCTCTATATATATATATATATATATATATATATATATATATATATATATATATATATATATATATATATATATATATATATATACATATATATATATATATATATAATATAATATAATAGTTTGAAACATAAACTATATTTATTTATATTAATTAGCGTTGAATGTTAATTTTTTAGAGATCCTAATGTGTTTTCAAATTCAGGGAATAGGTTGTTTTTCGCAGCAAAGAGTTCATGGTCATCGATAATTAATTGCTCCCACACGCTTGGACCGATGATTTGCACAGTCAAAAGCGCGTGATCGCTGAGTCACCAGTGACGTTAGCCCACGCTTTTGTAAAACGCATGAAGAGAACAAAACATTAGATTTGGGATTATCTTTCGGACAGGTAGGACTCGCCTGTCGTGAGCTTGAGAGTTGACGGGAAATGGCATCTTAGAGGACTGAATTGAATCTAACTCGTGTTAATAAAGACTCGGTTGTAATTTCACTATTTGTTATTGCACAGGCCAACTTTGTTGACTGCTTTTTCATAAATTATTTAGATAATGGGTAGTAATATGTATATATATATATATATATATATATATATAGGCTATTATGTGAGTTACTGAACAAAAATGTAACGTTTCTGCGCAGGTAATATATTATTTCTGAAAAGAAAGTTGATAAATTTTAAGTGGTGAAATTGATTGTTAAAAATAATGCAAAGCATATGTACACAAGAAGGCATATAATCCACAATAAAAAAATATTAAGCTTGTTCTTCGTTATATTATTTTCATATTAAATGAACAATTTCCCTTTAGAATATTTTATAGCTCTATTTATTGTGAATTATTTTTAAAACTGTGAGATCAATTAAACTTCCAAAAGAATGAATTATGCGCAAATGTTTTAAACTAATTATTATGTCCTGACCATACAATTCAAAAGGGAATGTGATTGTCCTAAATCTCATTATTCGCATATCAAAGATTGGAGAGTGTGAATCTTGCATCTACGAAATTAAGAAGATGTTTCTTAATTTCCTCACACAATAAAATAGCATTTCAAATTTTATCCATTTTTATCAAAATTATTAATTCTGTTCTCGCACTTTACGATGCCAACAACAAATGACGATATATGAATTTGGAGGAGGTAAAAAGAACCAAGGTACAAAAGCCTTTATTCACCCAGAGACTCTCTTCACACTTTCATCATTCATCATGATTCTAAAGTCTGTATAGGAGAGGAAGATTGCTTCTGTGATTCCTCCAGGGCTATTGTTGCCGAGACTATGAATAAAGATATTTGCAGAGCAGGACTCCCAGTATAGGACTCTGTATTAAACACGTAGGATTAAAAATGTACTGGAAAAAAAGCAGTGTTTTAGAAGAATTTCTTATCTTTAGGGTCGTTGACTTACTTTAAACCGAAAACCTTATAAATCAAACATATAGTTAGTCCCTCTTCGTTTTTATAATGACATTACTTTTTTCAATATATTAGATTGTATGTACGTATATATATTTTTGTGCACAAGTTCAAACATGGCCGACCATTCATATGCGTGTCAGAACAATTAAAATACCGATAGAACCTGTTAGAACAAGTTTAGTTGCACTTGCTTCGCCCTACTCGTGCTTTAACCGAATTCAATCCTTAACCTTTTCCTTACGGGGTGGGATATATATATATATATATATATATATATATATATATATATATATATATATATATATACATATATTTGTGTGTATGTATATATGTATATATATATATATATATATATATATGTATGTATATATATGTATGTATATATATGTATGTATATATATATATGTATATATATATATATATATATATGTATATATATATATATATATATATATATATGTATATATATATATATATATATATATATATATACATACATATATATATATATATATACATATATATATATATATATATATATATATATATATATATATATATATATATATATATATATATATATATATATATATATATATATATATATATATATATATATATATATATGGTAACTCTAGGATAGGTGGCCATAGTTTTTAAAGATTGAAATAAAAAGTCTTAGAATGCAAGCACAAGAAATATTTATGCATATTTCAAATTCTTATACATATACTCATCATATTTTGGGAAAAAATAATTAAGCATTGAGTACAAAAATTGGGAAACATAATTTGAAATTAAAATGGCAGATGGCCATCTCTCCTTCAAGCCAAGGAGAGATGGTCATTCAATGCATGAAAGTAAAAGTGAAGTTAAACAACACATTTCATATACTTAATCATAAAAAAACATATAGCAATTTGTAAAGATGCAATTATATCACGGAAAATGAGCGAATAAAATTCGAATAAACCACATTTGAAGTATAATTTCCACCCTTCACTTTTCGTAAAACTTTACCACATTTTTGGCAAAGGTCTTGATAGTTTGTACACGCTTCATGGAACCACTTCAGGCACCTTATGCATTTTATCCAGTCATCCTTTTTGGTTGTGATATTGTATTCTTCTCCATTACCAACAGTGATCTGCATCAAATTCTATTCCCTCGAAATCTGTAGAATCTGATAATTTCAAATGTATTTCATTTTCTTCGATACTGAGAGTGACGTGTTTTTTGTCACTGGTATCATTAAAATGGTGCTTTATATCCAGTTGTTTGGCAAATTCAAAAACGCGATTTCTCACATCATCTCGAGTAAATGGTAACCCTTCTTTCTGCATTCGTTTAATGTGTTTTACTAATCTTTCTTTCGTTCTCTTTTCCAAACATCGGACCAGGACCCATGCTGCCTTTATTAGAATTATTGGTCTTCGATGGGCGCTCTAAAGTCTTGCGTGGAATGTACGCTCCATTTACCAAATACGATCAAATTTGCACAGCCTCCATTGCATTAGACGTATCATTTTGACTCCAGGTCCCTCCGTTTGAATGAGGCTATCTTATGTATTTATTTGGCATCTTGAAAAACTGGAAAAAATAAAAATCGTTCGGCATATTATATTATTCTTATTAGTGAGATATTTATATTAGTTAAAATTGAAACAATTATATCCATTAATATAATTATAAACATAAAAGATATTTAATTATTTTAAATATAATTATATTTAGTTAACATCCTCACTCAGTATAATTTTGAAATATTGATTCAAGGTGGTCATCTCTCCTACAGATACCCTATATATATATATATCCACTCATGTCCATAAACTGAGGACAATGCCAGCTCCGGCAAATAAAGGTTCAGAAACAAAACAAACGTGACTTAGTCATAAAGTCCATTTAATAAACAAAAGATAAAGAACAAAAAAGATGGTGTATGTATGATACCATTCATAAAAACTACGATTTTTGCTTCCTGGAGCAATTGTAAAAAATATTTTTCACAAAAACTTAATATTACATGGTTGGTATGATGGTTAATACATTGTATGTCTCTCATGCGATGAAATACAGTCCGTACAGTGCCTAGGCATGCTGAGTATCACATTAACGAGCTGATCTTGGGGAAGATTACTCCACTCAGCAAGCAATGATCTCCCGATACACACGTAGGAGTTCCGATACACACGTAGGAGGTGGTTGACGGGCTGCAACTCGTTGGCCAAGTATATCCTACACATGGTCTATCGGATTCAAGTCAGGGGAGAATGCTGGCCAGTCCATACGGGTGATATCCTCAGATTGAAGGCATTCGTTTACGATGTTTGTTCGATGAGGACGGGAGTTGTCATCCATAACAACAATTCTGCGCCCATGGCACCCCTAAACATGCGTACATGTTGTTCCAGAATGATGTACCGATAAATGTGGCCGTTCATGGTTCCGATTTGAACATGCAGATCTGTTGTGGAGCCCAGTATAATTCCACCCCAAACGAGCAATCCTTCAACACCGTAACGGTGCCGTTCATTGATGTTGTCTTGGCGGTAACGGGTACCTGGCGGTCTCAGTATGAGAGTCCGGCGTGAATCAGACTGCAATCTAAACCTGGCTCGTCGAAAATCATCACACAAGCCCACTGTGACGATGCCCACATTGCATTTTCTCTACTCCAGGCTAATCGCTGAAGACAGTGAGTTGCCGTGACCGGAACAGATCTGACAGGCCTGCCAGCATATAGACCAATATTTCCCAAACGTCTGTACACAGTTTGCCTTGAAACGGTGGCACCCGTGGCTGCAGATATCTGGCGAGACAGGTCGGATGCTGTGCTCTGTCTGCTTCTTTTGGCGATTACTGCCAAATACCGGTCTTCATTCGGCGTTGTAACTCGGGGGCGACCTGTACTGTAACATCTACTGACATTGTCATCATCTTGGAATCGCTGCCAAAGCCTGGAGACGACACTTTGGGCAATTTCAAGTTCCTCGGATACTTCTATATGAGAACGCTCACATTCCAGGCAGCCGATAATTCTACCACGTAAAAAATCCTTCACATGCGTCCTCTGTGTCATAGCTATTCGGTTATGGCACTGAGCGGCCATACCAACCTTGTAATATTAAGTTTTTGTAAAGGAGATATTTTTTACAATTACTCTAGAGAGCAAAAATTGTAAATTTTATGAATGGTATCATACATACACCATCTTTTTTGTTCTTTATCTTTTGATTATTAAATGAGATTTATGAATAAATCACGCTTGTCTTGTTTCTGAACCTTTATTTTCCGGAGCTGGCATTATCCTTAATTTATGGACATGAGTGTTATACACTCTGTCACAAAAAATATATACATCCAGAAGGAACCGAGCTACTATCACGAAACTTAACATGTATGTAGTGTATGAGGAGATAAGCAAATGATTAGAAATGCAGAAGAACAAAACGTTTTATTAAGATGATATGGCATGAAAAACGTTACAAATCAGTAAGTAGTAAATCCACCTCTGGCAGCTATACAAGCCGAAACACGGTGTGGCATCAAATCAATGAGGTCACCTATGACCCCCTGAGGAAGATTATGCCATAATCTTTGCAACTGGGCAGTTAATTCACCAGTAATCCGGAACGGCTACAGTTGCCTTCGAAGTACTTCCCAGACGTGCTCTGTTGGTGAGAGGTCTGGTGACCTGGCAGGCCATGGGTGCACGTCATACACTTGAAGACATGGTTCGAACAGTCGAGCAGTATGATCACGAGCGTTGTCTTGCTGATGAATGGCACCTTGGCGACTTTATAGTATAGGCAGTACAACTGGTGTTAATATCTCGTTCACGTAACTGCGTGCCGTCAAAGTGCGTCTATGGACGACTAGAGGTGATCGTGTGTCCCAACAAATCGCTCCCCACACTGTCACACCTTGTGTAATTGCCGTATGCCTTTCGACAACAAATGTCGTATCGGACGGGTGGCCTGGCCGCCTCCACACGCGTATGCGCTGGTCATCATCATTAAGACTGAATCGGGATTCATCGCTGAAGATCACACGCCTCCAGTCCGAGGTCGGCAAATATTCAGTCGACACTGCCTATGATGTGGGGTAAGTGGTAGGAATCTTAATGGACGTCGGCCCCTTATACCTGCGTCGGCCAGTCGTCTCCGAATAGTATCCCTTGATACTACCGGATGTCTGGAAGGTGATAAATGGCGTCGAACCGATTCTAGCGACGTCGGTGGTGCGGAAGTGGTCGCTCTTATGATTGCGTGATCCTCGCGCTCATTGGGTACCTGGGACGCCCTCTTCCTCCTCGATGGTAGACTATCCCTTCCGTGATCCATTGTTGACAACACAGAGCGACTACCATAACGCTCCGACCGAGGTTGCGGCCGATACGCCTGTTCGACCAACCTGCTTCTCTGAGGCCTACTATACGCCCCCTCTGAAAGTCCGACAATTGTTCGTACTGTCACCGGTTATGTCTCAGACGCATCTCTAGTCACAATACCGTCCATCCAAGTCAACAGATTTGTTTGAATAACCCTATGGCACGAGCAATCATGCATTTAAACCCTCCCAGCTGCGCATCTCATATGCGCATAGCACTTACCCTTGTCTCATTGCGGTCGAAATTTTAATAATTTGCATATCTCTTACCAGACTACATTCCTGCTAAGTTTCGTGATAGTAGCTCGGTTTCTTCTGGGTGCATATATTTTTTGTGTCAGAGTGTATATATATATATATATATATATATATATATATATATATATATATATATATATATATATATATATATATATATATATATAACCCCCTTAATGACCGTTCTTACAAAGAGGGTATGGCATTTCCGGTTCTATAAGGGAATCGGAAAAATGGGCCTCGTAATCTAAAGGTTAAAGTAACGTTCCAATGTGTAACATGGAGCAAAGTGCAAACATTGTTTTGTTTTAATATTGTAAAAACTGCTACGGAAACCTACAACTTGATAAAGCATGTATATGGTGATTTTGCACTATCTCGTGTCAATTGTGACAGGGGACGAAACATGTTGTAATCAATATGCCCCCGAAACAAATTTAAAGAGCATGGAATGGCGGTTCTCATTATCCCTGAAAACAAAAAGAAACTCCGGTTTGAAAAGTCAAGAACTAAAGTCTTGCTCATCACATTCTTTGACAGCATTGTCATTATCTATATTGAGTTTGTTCCGCCTGGACAAACAGTCAACAAAGAATACTACAAGTAGGGTTTGCAGCGTCCTATTGAAAGAATTCATCGAATAAGGCTACAATTTTATGAAAAAAAAAGAGTTGGTTCTTACTGCATGATAATGCCCGGCCGCACACTGTCGTGCTTGTCAAAGAATCCTTAACCAGTAAAGGAATTGAATAGCTTTATCACCCACCCTAATCCTCAGATTTGTCTCCCCCAGACTATTTCTTCTTCCAAAAGGTGTAAAGAAGTCAGAAAAGACACAGATTTGAGAATATACAGTAGAGTATATCAAAAATAACGTGACAGCCGAACTTTCAGACACAGGATTTAAAGCATGTTACCGAAACTTGCATGAACAGTGCTTTAACTGTGTAGCCTCAGAGGGTACATACTTTGAAAATAATTAATTAGTTTTGTTAGAAATGGGTATTGTATTTGTTAAATTGCTCCATTCTCGTTTCTTAATTGTAGCACTTTGTATATGTGTGTATGTGTATATGTGATGTTGTTTCTTACGCCAACTGGCCGCAAATATTATTCCAGACCACGTTAATATAGGTTTGCGGTCTGAGGGGTACAGCTCCATTTTATAAAGCCACCATAAGCGTCGGAGTCGGATTTAGCCCGGTGGCACCTCAATTTTGACAGATCACCCCAGGGATGACATCTGGGGAGATCGTATCTTCCCACCCACTGATCTCAAAGATGGACTTTCCGGTCTACGGATTTGACGTGCCCCTAGTCGGCCTAGATACAAATGTATTTAAAGGCGCATGGCAGGATTCAATTTGAGAACTCTCATTACCGAAAGCGAACACGTTACCAATTGGCTCCCTCTTGCCCTATATATATTTGTGCGTGCATGTATGAATGTATGTGTGCATGTATGATTATATATATATATATATATATATTAATTATTATATCGCAGCCATCCAAAAAGTAGAATTCTCAAAACTTCTTGATTGCTCAATATCTTATTATTTTTTTAAGAAAGCTTAACGGGTCCGAATAGTGTGGCTATGACTTGTCTTCATTTCCGGCACAACAGATAATTATTTATATTCTTATCCATATCTATTAAAATCATTAGTTCTGTTTTCACACCTTCGGATGACAAAAACAAATGACAATATATGAATTTGGAGAACGAAAAAAAAATCGAGCCATAAAAGCCATTTTATTTTTCCGTCCAGAAACTCTTTTCCCACTTTTAACCATTCATCACGATTCTAAAGACTGTATACGAGAGGGAGATTGCTTCTGTGATTCCTTCAGGGCTATTGTTGCCGAAACTATGACTAAAGAAATTGCAAAGTATTACTCTCAGTAGAGGACTCAGTATTATACGTGTAAGATAAAAAAAATGTTGAAAAAAACAAATTAAAGATTTTGAAGAATTTCCTTTAGGGTGGTTGACTTACTTTTCCCCAAAAACTTTAAAAAGGACGTTTCAATTAGTCCAACATTGTCTTCACATGAATATTTCTTATTTCCGTATATTTCAATAGTATATATATATATATATATATATATATATATATATATATATATATATAGAGAGAGAGAGAGAGAGAGACAGATACATATATATACAGGTGGTTATCAAAATAATGGAAACATTAACCCGTTAACTCCCAAATTAATTTAAAATGAGAATTTTTGAAAAATATTTTAAAATTACATTTTATCTATCATATATAGAGTAATTATGAGGTATTATTCATTTATCGTAATTAACAGTTGAGATAACAGGTGATCTATAAATAGATCGCTGGGCGCTTGTGGTAGTAAAGGAGCAAGTAACTTTCGTCTGATCTTATATTTAGAAAATTATGAATTTTTGTTATAAAAAAAATGAAATTTTCGCAAAATTAAAAACAACTAAAGAGATTTAAAGGAAAAATCTTATTTTATTAATCTAAATTTACTTAGTTACATTTTTATAGAGCAAATTTGCAATAGTTAAGTGTGATATAATGGAAAACATTTCACACAAAGCGTTACATTGCACTTTGTACAAAACGTAGTAGGTCTTCCCTTACATTTTCGAAATTGAAATCTTCTTTGTGCGTTTACATAGCAAAGACCATGTTATAGGTAAAAGACAATACCAGCGTCTATCACTTTTGGTCTTGATGACATCATCACAGGTCTTTCAAAGCTTTTAATAGAATTTGTTCCTCGTTTGAGGTACGCAACGACCATATATATTCGGATGTCTTTTATACTTTTCTTTTCGCAATTTATTAAATTAAACAGAATATACGTATTTACTACAGCCATGTCAATAACACTTGTAAAGATTGGCCAGTATCATTTTTTCCACGGATTTCAATGGATTGATTTTCTAAGAGCCAGTCATACTGGTCAACACCACCCCATATTTTTGTTATACTGAGCTACACTACGGGGGTTGCAAAATTTGGGATTTTTCTTTCAAACATTTTTGATACCTTGAAACTTGGGTTAGAGCCTCTATATAATCAAAGTTTGTTGCTGTTGTTACACACTTGTTATCCATCCATTTAACTATAGTTATTTCATTCTTTTCGTCGAAACAGTAGTCATAAGTACCACGATTTTTCTTTTCTAATACTCGTATCGTATCATTCATTAAAGCGCAAAAAGCAGTTTTGTTTTTTCTAATTTTTCCCTCTGGCTCTGAATCCTTGTGTTTCTAATTCGACCAGCAGATCATAAGAATTTAAAAAAATTGCCAAAAAATATGATGTGGTTATTAGGATCAGTTACTGGCTGTAGCATTTTTTTCACCACTGGTGTTCCAAACGATTATTTTGAAATTTCAGGAGTATTGTCAATCTATCATTACCACAATATAAGTCAAAATTATAACAGTAGCCCTTCACTCCCCACATGGTCCAAAATTTATAGACAAATCGTATGGGTTTACCCTTAAGAAATTGCTTGAAAAAATGATAGCCGTAATATCTGATCAACACTCTTCTTCAGTTAATTTATCGATGTCAGGCGATAAAACAATTATATATGACTCAGTTTCATTAGAAAACATATATTCTAACGCTTCTTCGGCGGTGTGAAACACTTTACGAGGAGACATCCTGGAAGAAATGAAAAGGGGAAAAAACAATATTAGTTACCACAACGCCCAGCGATCTATTTATATATCAGCATGTTTAAACTTAAATTATAATGATAAACACAGTTATTTTTCTAATCTAAATAACGCAGAACAATTAAAGAGGTATTGAAAATTTATAACACATAAGAAAAGTAAAATTTCCTTCTAATTTTTTTTCCGTTGGATACAAAATCGAAAGCTGCACTAAGGAGCTTCAAAATGGCTAACTTCAGACTTTCTCTGCTGGACAGATCTGGGAAAAAAAATGTTTTAAAACTCGTTTGGGGGTATGGCTACAAATGTAAAGAAATCAGCCACTGACAATAAGAAGTGACTAAAAGATATCGTTTTCATTGGGCGTTCTGAAAAGAAGGTGATCTATAAATAGATCACTGGGCGGTAATAGGTTAAGAAAGATCATGAAACCCAAATTAATACGGCGCAGAATCACCTTTGTCATGTAATACCACCTGATTCACTTTAGAATCCAATTATACAAGTCATAAATAGTGATTAAGAATATATTATACCATTCTCAGGGAAAAATCATGGAAGTTCCTGTAGAGATGCTGTGGTGGATATCGATACCTAGCTCTATCCGCTTATACAGATCTCAGTGGTTGGAGCATATATAGTCGGGGGTATTGTACAGGACAAGATAAGATATTTGACGTCTTTTCATGCTCTTCAAACCAATACTTCATAGATTTAGTTGTATGTATGGGGGATTATCATACTGGAGAACGCCATCTCCTGCAAGAAACAATGTTTGCACCATAGGATGGCCTAGGGAGCTAAAATATCGATATAGTCCTCCTTCTCATTCAATCTCCCTTTCAGGGTTACAATAGGAGCTGTAGAAAACCACGAGATGCCATCCCAAACTTAAATGATCTATCACCATTATTGACAATTGAGATGAGACAGCCAGAATCTTACGCTTGTGTAGGTGTTCTCCAGACATACGCACGTCCTGTTGAGAGGAACATTGTGAGCAATGATTCCTCGGACCAAATGCCGTTTTTCGACATATTACTCGACCCAGGATTTGCGCTCGTGACAACATTGCGGACGATATATTGAATTGACATCTATTACAAGTGGTTTGGAAATAGCTACTTTTCCGTAAATGCTTTGTTTGTGAAGTTCCCTTCTACCTCTGATGGTTGATACTGGAACATGCAGATGCAGATTGAGTTCTTCGGTCATTTTAGTTACAGTTGTTTTCTTTCTTCATGTCACAATTCGCTTCAATACCTCGTCTGTCTCTTTCTCTCAGCTCTCCCTTTCATCCACTATTCTGTTTGGCAAAGGATGTTTTTCCGTCCTTTCTGTATGCTATCATGACTTTCGATATCATTGCTTGAAAAACTTCGATTAGCCTGGGGGTTGCAATAACAGATTAACCTTGCAAACAGGGGGGGGGGTTGTTTCCCCTGAAAGAGTTAAGAAAGTATGGAGTGTCCGAATCGTTCATCCACGCCTGGATTTAATTTCTGGCACAATGGGATGATATTTATATTTTTATCCATTTTTATCAAAATCCTTAATTTTGTTTTGAACCTTACGATGACAACAACGGTAATGACAAATGAATTTGGAGGAGGTAAAGAGAACCGGGGAGCAAAATCCTTTTTCCATCCACAGACTCTGTTCCCGCTTTGATCATTCATCACGATTTTAAAGTATGTATTGGAAAGGGAGATTGCTTCTGTGATTCCTCCAGGGCTATTGTTGCCGAAACTATGTATAAAGAAATTGCAGAGTATTACTCCCGGCATAGAACTGCGTGTTAAATGTGTACGATTAAAAAACTTTTTACAAAAAAAAACTGAAATGTTTAGAAGGATTTCTCATCTATAGGGTTATTGAATTACTTTTAACCGAAAACTTTAAACATGTCATTGACAATTTTGTACCTTGGAACAAAAAGTGCCAAAGTCCAATTTAGTCAAATGCCAGTTTAAGGATTTTTACAAATATTAGGACATTGGCCCTGTTGATTGGCCCTTTCATAGGACATTGGCCCGTATGACAATTTATGTATATCCTACCATAATTTCACTCGTGCAGTTTACTCAAATTTTGAAGTTTCGGACATTGTCCCTTTTTGTTCCAAGTAACATAATTAGTCAAACGTTTTCTTCACATGAATATTTTTTTGTGTAAAATACAATAATATTAAATTGATGATATGTTTTATATACTGAGTACAGAACATTATATGTTGAATGCTTATGGGCGTTTATATATATGTGAGAGTGAGTTTGGCAACACAACTGAACTATTACTACAACTTCCACTCCTACTACTTCGGCACGAAGGACTTTAAGCGGATGTGTTGTTCTGCAAGCTCCCGATGTTTAGCTCTTTTGATGCTTCTGTGTTTATTTTTTTAATTTCATACTAAGTGTTAGTCCTGTCTTGTAAACATCGTCTAGTTTAATTAAATGTTCAAAATAATTAAGTCTAATGATTCACTTCTAAAGGAAGGAGTACTAACTCCTTCCTACATGGGTGCTCGGCCCTCGGACTCGAAAAATACCCCTAGCATGCTGAACTTAAAAAAAAAAAAACTTTATTTTCTTTCGATGATACGACTTGATTTCGACTTGATTTCGACTTGATTTCGACTGGATTACTGTTGTCTGTCATTTTGGATTTGGATATCGAAAGCGAAAGCCAAAGTGATGTGCCACGGACTCTGATGATACTCTGATGGGATGATGAGAACCAAAACCAGAATTGTAAGTAACTTGGATCATATTAAAATTATTTGATGCATACGTTGACGCTTGTTCAAGAAAATTTTGATGATTAAGGGAATTCTCAACTTATTGATGATTTAAGAAAACTGAAAGATATTTCAACGTTCTTTTGATGCAGGAATTTAATTGATGCTAAATTCACTTTTGATGGTCTTTGACGTTGAATTTATCACTTCTGTTTTCTTGAAGAGAATTCTATTTCGATGAAATTATTTGATGATTTGATGAAAATTTCGACATTTAACTTGAAGAATCTTGTTTCCTTGAACAAACCACAACATAACATATATTTTGAAAGATCGCGAATTGAATACTTTTGAAGATTATTATATTATTATTTTGATGCATAATTTTGACGAAGCGAATGTTTATTTGATGACAACTTTGCTTATTTGATGCGCTTTGATGTTGAACTTAATTCTGCTGTTTTCTTGCGAGAATATTTTTTATTTTGCAGAATGCTTTGATGCTTTCGATTTCACAATTTTGATACTTTCGATTTCCCAATTTTGATGCTTTTAACATTAGAACTTTAACTATTATTTTGATGCTGCATTTACATCCTCTATTTTCTTCAACAGTGATTTATTTTGAAGATTAATTTGATGAATATTTTGCTGAAGTAATATCTAACTTGATACATATCTAAATTTACGTCATCTGTTTTCTTCAACCAGAGAAATTATTTTGAAGAACTTATTATTTGATATTTGATGCTTATTTTAGTTCATAATTTTGTTTTCTTGAACGAAACCTGTTTTAAAGATTACTTATTTTGATGCATATTTTGAGAATCAATATTTTATTATTGAATTGGTATTTGAAAAAAATTTCGATTTGAAATATTATTTTCTATTTTTGAATTTGAGTACCTACGTATTATAAGTATTGATTTTGGTTTTGAATATTTGTATATTTGTGTACTATAATTGTTTGAACCTAGTATATAGTTATGGCTACTCTCAACGATTACCCCAATATTGCAAAATCATTAAAAATTGGTGGTACGAATCAAATAAAGGTTCTACATCGTTTAATGTTTGGTACAGACGGCGACAGACAAAATCGTACCAGATTACGTAAATTTACAGGTTTTAAACAGCCATTCGTGTTGGAAGCAACGAAACAGAAAGTACTTAAAGAGTTTTCACTTAAAGACTTGATTTCTATTTGTAATCTACTTCATTTAGAATTTTCAACTGACCCAGACAAATGTGCCAATACCATTCTTATGAGTCTTAGTGATTTATCGTTATTAAAAGCAGAATTTTCTGATCTTTCGGAATGCGAAGTGAATGATGACTCACTTCCGGATGCACGTTCATCCCAAACTAACAGCGTTATAGAGGAAAATAGATCTCCCTTTTCCCCCACCATTGACGCAAAAGAATCTTCGAATAAGCAAAATACACACATTTCCGTTGGTGAATCAGATCAAAATTCATTGCCTTCAGTTGAAACTGCGAATCTCTCTTTCCAGTTGTTTAGTCTGAAAGACGTTGTTGATTGAATAAAACCTTTCTCGTCTCGTGATAATTACAGTGTTGAGAATTTTATATCTGACGTTGAAGAACTTTTTTGTTTATATCAGATAAACAATCCAATTCACCAAATTACTTTTGTTAGAAAATGTTTAACTGGTCCCGCTCAAACTTTAATTAGGTCTATTCGTGGAATTACAAATTGGGAACAATTGAAGCACCATTTATTAGACGAATTTTCGGACAAAATTAACGGTATTCAGTTACATAAATT
This sequence comes from Dolomedes plantarius, assembly GCA_907164885.2. NCBI lineage: Eukaryota > Metazoa > Arthropoda > Arachnida > Araneae > Dolomedidae > Dolomedes > Dolomedes plantarius. The sequence goes on along the minus strand of OU015502.1, from coordinate 49,862,490 downwards.
AATGGAATCTCGACGTATGAAACCGTTTGAAACCCTACAAGAATATTTCTTAGCTATGAGAGATTTGGCACACAAAGGTTCTCTCGATGACTCCTCTCTGTTTGAGTATGTCATAAACGGAATTCCTGATTCAACAAACAATAAAGTTATTCTTTACGGTTGTAAATCCGTCCCTGAATTTAAGGAAAAGTTGAAAATTTATGAACAAATCTTTAACAGATCACAAAATTTCAGACAAAATCAGAAAAAAATTGATGCTTCCTACCTCAATGTGAAAGTCGATAATACACGTAGCCCAAATACACAGCCAGTATGTTTTTCCTGTGGCTTGAGAGGTCACAAAAGCAACCAATGTTTGAATAAGTCACATGGTAAACAATGCTACGGATGTAAAAGTTTTGGTCATGTTCATGCTAATTGCCCTAAAAGTTATCGAAATTCTAAACCAAAACCTGATTCTCAAAAACCTATTTCTGATAAAACTGTAAATGCACTTTCTCCTGAAACTTCATCGAAAAATCCCATGCATGTTGACATTCAACTTGCAGGAATTCAATTGACAGCACTCTGTGACACTGGGTCACAGGCAACCCTCATCAATGAGAAAACCTATCGAAGAATTGGTTCGCCACCATTGCAGCCCACCAACATTCCCTTTTCAGGAATTGGCAAAAACCAAGTTCACAGCATCGGATTCTTTCAGGATTCCATCGAAATTCAAACCATTACTTTACCTGCTAAAATACATGTTCTAGAGGATGACTTGATTCCTTTTGATGTGATTATCGGAATCGACTTTTGCAGCAAACCCAATTTACATTTGATGAAGACGGTATTCGTTTTACTCTTGATAATAACATCTTCGTTAATATTGCTAATATTCCTGATGACGAAGCTTTTCCATTTGATCTTTCACACATTTTGAATTCTGAAATTCGTGAGGAAGTTCAAAATATCGTTACTTCCTACAAACCCCATAAAGTTCAAGACACTGAAATTAAAAGGACTATTTTATTACAAGATGAAATCCCCGTAAATCAACGTTCTCGACGACTCCCTTTTGCGGAACAGAAAATTGTAGAAAAACAAATTCAAGATCAGGGCCAAATATGCATGTCTGAAAAACCTCTAACATCTACTCAAGATAAGATTTCTAGGGTAGAGAAAATGGATAATCCAATTGATTTTGAACGTGATGATGATGATGATGATGCCAATGATTTAGATTTGTTTCATGATAATGATGATGGAAAATATTTAGATGATGCTGATGCCAGTGATTTAGATTTGCTTCATGATAACGATGATGATAATGCTTTTGATATTGGAACTATCAAAGCAACTCTTGAACCAAAAATATTTGATGCCGATGATGATGCCCTTGAGAATGAATCCGTCAAAAGTGAAAAGGTTGAACCAAAATTTCAAGTTATTGAAGCTCCCAAACCCCCTGAACAAATAGCAGCTTTTCAACAACAGAAAAACATTCTTTCACAAAACCCAGTTCTTCATGTTTTTCAACAGGGATACCCATTAGATCTCCACACTGATGCCAGCTCCTTAGGTTTTGGCGCTGTGCTCTTGCAACAATCCGATGATGGACAGTTTCATCCTATTCATTATTTTAGCCGTAAAACTACAGTTCAACAAGAAAAATATCATAGTTATGAACTGGAAGTTCTTGCCGTTATTGAAGCGCTAAAAAAATTTCGAAACTACTTGTTGGGAACAAAATTTAAAATTATCACCGATTGTGATGCTTTCCAAAAAACGATGCACAAAAAAGACCTACCAGCTAAAATTGCTCGATGGGCATTGATGTTAGAAGACTTTGATTATGAAGTTTGTCATCGACCCGGTAGACAGATGAAACATGTTGATGCTTTAAGTCGTAACCCCATTCTTGTAATTACCTCAAATGATATCACTCAAAAGGTGAAAAATGCCCAAGACCAGGATGAATTTATATCTCAAATTAAATCTATGCTTGAATCTACACCTTCTGATGAATTTTTTGTTAAAAACGGAATTCTTTATAAACTTCATCAGGATGCCGAACTTTTAGTAGTACCACAAATGATGCAGAAAGAAATAGTGCTAAACGCCCATTCACAAGGTCATTTTGCTTCACAAAAAACCGAATTAATTGTTTCTCGTGAATTTTTCATTCCTCAACTTAAGAAATTAGTTCAAGAAATTATTTCGAACTGTATTCCTTGCATTTTGTCCTCGCGAAAATCTGGAAAACAAGAAGGATACCTTCACCCCATTCCAAAAGGTGATGCACCCCTTGAATGTTACCATTGCGACTTTTTAGGACCTTTACCATCGACAAAAAAATGTTATAAGTATCTTTTTACAGTAGTTGATGCCTTTTCCAAATTTGTATGGATCTATCCCGTGAAGTCCACCTGTACGAAAGATGCCTTAGACAAATTATCCTTGCAACAAACTACATTTGGCAACCCTTCAAAAATCATTACTGACAAAGGTAGCGCATTCACATCTTCAGAATTTCAAAGTTACTGCCAGGAACAGTCAATTGAACACATTTCAATAGCAACAGGTGTGCCACGTGGCAACGGTCAGGTTGAGCGTGTTCATGGCACAATTATTCCCGTTTTAACTAAGTTAGCACTAGATGAACCTGACAAATGGTTTAAATATGTCCCAAGATTGCAACGTATCTTAAATAGTACCACCACACGCAGTACAAAATTCACACCCTTTCAACTTTTAATTGGTGTTAAAATGAAACAACAAGAGGATCTACAGATTAAAAATCTTCTTGACGAGGAACACCACCAAAGAATTCTTGATGACAAAGAAGCGTTACGTATCGAAGCTAAACGAAATATCCTCCGTTTACAGGAAGAAAACATACGACAATATAACAAACGGCGTAAACCGGCTTGTAAATACAAGATCGGTGACAAAGTGGCAATACAACGAACTCAATTTGGAACCGGATTAAAGCTCCGACCAAAGTTCTTCGGACCATATGAGATCACGAACATCAACCCCAACGATCGTTACGAAGTTCGAAAGTTAGGACATCACGATGGTCCAACCATAACATCAACTGCAGCGGACAAAATGAAACAGTGGTGCAGAAACTGAACACCAATACCACTGTGTTGAACACTGCTTGATTTTTTGAAATATTTTTCCTTTTTCTGCTCTTTTTTTTTTATCTTTTCAGAATTATTGTTGACAACCCAGCCGCGGACGTCTGGAAAGTCAGAACGGCCGTGTGAGAGTGAGTTTGGCAACACAACTGAACTATTACTACAACTTCCACTCCTACTACTTCGGCACGAAGGACTTTAAGCGGATGTGTTGTTCTGCAAGCTCCCAATGTTTAGCTCTTTTGATGCTTCTGTGTTTATTTTTTTAATTTCATACTAAGTGTTAGTCCTGTCTTGTAAACATCGTCTAGTTTAATTAAATGTTCAAAATAATTAAGTCTAATGATTCACTTCTAAAGGAAGGAGTACTAACTCCTTCCTACATATATTTATCAGATATATGATGAATTTTTTTTTTTTAATACGATCTAAGTATAGAGTATCATTCTCCCTCACGCACAAGTAAATTCTTTGATTAATTGAAGGAAAAATGTTCTATACAAGCTAGAGTCTGTAAAAATAACATTATTATTTCCCACAACTGTTTTTATTGCGATAGGAAAAAGGCAATCAACGCAATATTTGTCTCTTTTTGGGATCTCCCAATAGTATTAAAGTAGGAAATGAGCTTTACCTGTCATTTTTCGTTTCGTAATTGCTGATATCATAAACCGTATAACAGCGGATTCCCTTTACTATATTCATAGTACATTCCCTTTACTACATTCATATATATATATATATATATATATATATATATATATATATATATATGTCTGTGTGTGTGTGTGTGTGTGTGTGTGTACGCGTATGTGTTTTTGTTTGTTTTTGTTTGTTTGTTTGTTTGCTTGTTTTTGGAGGATATTCACATACTTACAATGAATTTGACGAAATGGGAACACATATAGCAGGCACTCGACGTTAAAATTGTAGTCGTGATTATTTGGTGAGGAAGCACATTCATATAGCCAGAGATACACGAATTACCCAGCGTAACATTATTTCTTTATCATGAAGCACTAAGAGGTCATTATTCCAGCATATCACTATAAGGTAGGTTGAAGAACACAGACAATAGTAGCGCCACCGGATCCCGCCGGGGCAGTCATAATATGGAAACTCTATTGCATCTTACTTGATGGACACCACATAATGGAAAGGACGCCGGCGGCATATATCGTCCAAAGATAACAACAAATTCAAGGACGACTCCAGGACAGGGCAAGGAAACAAACAGAAAAATCGTGGGAACATCGTTCTTCGACCTTATATAACAAGGGTTCATGACCCTGCCACTAGGTGTTTGAAATTCTTATAATTCTCTGACCCCAATCATGTGGTAAATGTGTCGAAATTTGTATGATCTTTCGAAAGGGGATCTAGATCACGGGATACTGAAATATGGCTAAAATTAACTTTACCACGTGGCAATTGAATATTCGGTTATTTCTTTATTGCAGTAGGTCTATGCTTTATTGAGGTTGAAACAAGGATAATTTAGAATACTTGTTACATTAAGGACAAATAATAATAGTTGAGCGTTATTATATATATATATATATATATATATATATATAAAATAGCCGTTGTCTCTGCATAACACTTCCGGGCTGTACTCATCTTTCAATTGAAGCCCTCAGTAAACAAACAGCCGGTTAGGCTTAATTTCATTTTCAGACGTGGATCAGAATTTTTTCTTACCAAAAAACTAATATCTTCTCCATCAAATCACGTTTGTTCAGCCTATTTTTCTATAAAACATTCAGAACTAAAAAATGTGGATGCATTTAGCTGTATATTTAACAGTTTCTAGTTAACCTTCCAGTTAATCTTCTAGTATATATATATATATATATATATATATATATATATATATATATATATATATATATATATATATATATATATATATATATATATATATATATATATATATATATATATATATATACAGAGGTTGTTCGCACATTTTTTAGACGATTTTGGTAAACGGTAATAAAAAATCGTTTGCTGCAAAAGAAATAATTGCAATTGTATTATGTTTTTAAAAGTCAAAATTATCGTCTGCGGCTTGAAAGTTTTGTTTTTATTCAAAATGGCGTTTTTAACAAAGCAGTGGTTCGAAGGCTACATTTATGCTCTTTCCGAAGAGAAATATGCATACTCCGTTATCCAAAAACGATGTGAGAGTCATGGTTTTGTGATATCTAAAGCGTCGATAGGTAATATAGTCAACAGAAAGGAAAAAAACCGTCAAATTGGAGCCTCAAGTGGGAAAAAAATTCCAAACAAGTATCCAAGGAAAAAACGAACATCTTCGACTATTGCAAAGGTACGTTGTTTAATGTTAAAAGAAAATCCCCCTAGTCAAAGGACAGTTGCAAAATCATTAAAATGCTCGGTGTCCACTGTAAACAAAATGATAAACGTTGATTTAGATCTTAAGAAAGCGAAAAAACGCAATGTGCATCGTCTTCTTCCAAATCATATCGCTGAATGCAGGACACGCTGCAGAATTCTATATCAGAAACACTTAGCCAAAGAAAAATGGAAAACAATTGTCACAATAGATGAATCATGGGTGTATTTCAATGATTGCAACAAAAAAGAGCCATTTATTATCATAAAAGTGGAGAAAAAAATTTAAGTACATGGTTCAAAGAATCGAAAGAATGTTTTTCTAAGGGATTCATGATTGTTGCTAATTTTTCTTATAATGGCAAGTTAAAATAAAGAGAGTGGAAATAAATGTCAAGATTAACTCCAAATACTATCAGGAACATATTTTATCGCCAATTTTTCTGAATGAAATACAATCGCTTTACCGACAGTGCCATCAATCTGTGAGACTCCATCAGGACAAAGCTAGCAGTCACACATCAAAATCCACTGTAAATTTCCTAAACGAAATGGAACAAAAAACTGGTATCAAGGTCATACCCTTCACTGATATCCCTACTAAATCTCCCGATGTATCACCTATGGATTTTTGTGCTTTCGGACTTTTAAAATCTGCATTGTCCAAACGTCGTCCCAAAACCCTTACAGAACTCTGGAAAGCTTTTCAGAAGGAACGGGATAGAATACCTCTTCTGACACTTCAAAAGGCATTATTATCCTGGAAATTGCGGTGTCGAAAGATAGTTCAGAATAAGGGATGTCAAATATAACATTTAAAACACAAGAATTTTATGTAATTTAGTTTTGTGAATACAATATACATCGTCTAAAAAATGTGTGCACAGCCTCTGTATATATATATATATATATATATATATATATATATATACTAAAAGGAACGTGTTGGAAAGAAGCACATTGCGAATTCATAAATTTCATAATATTTACAAAGCCCGAAATTCGAGATATGGAAATTAATATTGACAATCAGCAAAAAGATTTTTTTTACTGCATTTCCACGTCCTTAAAAAAATATCTAGAATCATTAGTGGAAATTCAGCGGAGCATGCCAAAGTAAAGGAAATAGGAAGGAGTGTTTAAATATCGTTCCCTAATCTCTCGAACGAAAGTGACAGGCGTATTTTTTTTTCAGGACTGTCGTCTGTTTTCACATTCCGAGAACGTCGTTTGAAACTTTAGTTCAGTCCACACATGGTTGAGTTTTAAATTTAATTCTTTAGTATCCAGTTGAATAACAAAGTCAGAAAAGAAAAACCGTAGGATAAAAGGTATATATATATATATATATATATATATATATATATATATATATATATATATATATATATATATATATATATATATATATATATATATATATATATATATATATATATATATGATGTTAATAATTTAGTACGACGTCTAATCATGATTCCGAAAAAAAATTAGGCTTTTTGAGGGGCGGCCCTCCAAAAGTGGTTTCTTCCATAATATTTTCTCTGTGGTGTGTTAATAAAAGCATATATATACAGTGCCTCCCAAAAGTGTTCGTACACTTACGAATTTCAGTGAAATAGTGGTCTATCCATTAATTAAAATGAATATTTCAGAATGGGTATTTAATAATAAGATCTATAATTTATTTTTAACAAAACTACAAGAAATATTTTGAAAACATAGTAAAACTTTACTTTTAAGAAACCAGTAATCAAAAAGTAACAAACACTTTATCTCACAAAAGTCATCGTACACTGAAATATTTTCGGATAAATTCATAATTAAAATTATCGTCTCGCGCTTTATTTTTATTTTTGAATTGGGGTGGCATATAAAATATCGTTTGGGTTTAATTTTTGCTTTCCTACTCCATAATATTGCTAAATTACTTAATTTATCCCATTGTACTGTGCAGTATATGAAAAAATGCTTTAAAGAAAAAAAATTGGATTGAAAACAACGTAAGAAAGTCCGTCCGGCAAAGTTAACAAAATGTGATCAGAGATTTATAATTAGAAAATTTGTGAAAAATTCACCTTTGAGTGCTGTAAAAGTTTTTGTAGATTGCAATGAAATATTTTCTATTTCAATTTCACATGAAGTTTTTTGACGAGATCTCAGAGAAGCTGGATTACATGGGCGTTCTGCCCATAGAAAAATTTTTGTGAGTGAGAGAAACAGAAAATTTAGGCTTCCCTTCGCACTATCAATGATAAATAAGTCCCAAACCTATTGGAATAATGTCTTATTTGCCGATGAACATTTTTGGTGCTCATGGGCGTATAATTGTATGGAGAAGAATAAAATGAGGAACTTGATTCCAAGAACTTAGTAGGAACAATGCCGGTGGAGGTATCCTTGTGTGTGGGGGGGGGGGAGGGGGGGGTGCATGTTAGCATGAGGACTAGGAAATTTGGTATTTATTGATGGCATAATGAATCACGCTGTTTTTATAAATATTTTAAGAGACAATTTAAAATTATCAGCTCAAAATGTGGGTATTGGAAATAACTTTGTTTTTTATCAAGATAACGATCCTAAGCACACGGCTCTCAACGCTCGCATCTGGTGTCTCTATAATTGTCGACAAGTTTTGAAAACACCACCTCAATCGCCAGATTTAAACCTAATAGAACATATTTGGAGAGAACTGGACGTTCGAGTACGAAAACACGATAGTCAAACGAAAAGCGAACTAAAAACAATTATGATGGAAGCATGGATGAACATTGATGCAAAAATTACAAACGAACTAAAGCAATCTATTCCCAGACGTTTAAACGCTTTTGTGGATGCTAAAGGATATCCTACTAAATATTAATCTAACGAAAAATTTGAATATTTACTAATATGTAGAGATTTTTTACAAGTGTACGATGACTTTTGTGAGATAAAGTTTTTGTTACTTTTGGATTATTTGTTTCTTAAAAATAAAGTTTTACTGTGTTTTCAAAATATTTCATGTAGTTTTGTTAAGAAAAGATTATAGATCTTATTATTAAATACCCATTCTTAAATATTCATTTTAATCGATGGATAAACCCCTATTTCATTGAAAATCGTAAGTGTATGAACACTTTTGGGAGCCATTGTATATATATATATATATATATATATATATATATATATATATATATATATATATATATATATTCTCTTTAAAGTAACAGAATATAGACCTGTGTTTTTATGAAACTTTATTTTATATTTATATTTAGGAAGAAACAAACTGACCTCTCTAAGTTTTATTAAAAAAATGTTTTCAAATTTCGTGTGAAGCTACTTGACTTTAAAACATACTACGGAAGTATTATGCAATGGTTGGGAAAAGTACATTATTTGTGAACCGCATACGATTTTTATGCTTCAAAATACATACTCCGGTTGAGCAATACCGCCCATTACGTCAGTCGTCTCTAATCCCTGGCGATTCCCATCATATTCTTGGAGGTGAATTAAAGTGAATCCGCAGACGATAAAGGAAATATAAATTGAAATACAAAGGCAGACGACAGTAACAACCCCACAGACAGTAATGGATATTTAGTTTTAAAATGAAATGCAGACGGTAGTAATACAGCAATAACACCCCCACAGTTGGTGACGGACGTTTAGTTGCAATTCGAAAGCCAGACGAAAGGGTCATAATCCCCCATGAAAATACTTATATAACAAAACATCCAAAAATAATCATTTTTGCATAACACAATTGCCGACCTTTCAGTGATATAAGAAAAAAGCTATTTACTCTGTGATTTTTTAATATTATTTTCTCTGTGGTATTGAGAAACAAAGAAATATATAACTACACTAAAATAATGGACCGGATGCCAGCGGATATGCATGAAATTCGACTGCATGTCGGATCTTATTCAAATCCAGTGTTCGCGCGTGACCTGTCAAGGTTCAATGCGATACGTGAAGTGGTAAAGTCGATTGTTCTGTGTGAAATTCTGACAATATGTCAAAACGGAAGGAACTTAGTGACTTTCAGAGAGGTGTTACAGTTGGTTGTCACATTCGTGGCAAGTCTATTCGCGCAATTGCAGTAGAATTATCACAGCCACAGTCAACTGTTGGTGATGTCGTAAAAAAAGTGGAAGACTACGGGAGTTGGGACATTAACTCCACACGTTGGTCGTACCTTTAAACTGACCGAACGGGATCGGCGTGTCCTTTAAGCATAAGGTTCGTAAGAACTGCAAGAAACCACTGCAGATCATCAACAGTGGGTTTCAACAGGCAGCGTGGATTACGGAGCACGTCAATACTTTGCGGAAGAACTGCACGTCCTCAATATCCACGGATGTGTTGTCGCACACAACCCAAACATCACCCAATACAACAAATCAGGCACACTCGCTTTGTTTGCAACGTCGCAACTGGACTCTGGACCACTGGAAAACTGTTTTATGGAGCAACGAGTCACGTTACACGCTCTTCCAGTGCCTTAAGGTTGAATAAGATACGCGTGTGATGACGTCGATAGTTCTATGAGAAATTGTGACAACGATCGAAACGAAAGGAACTTAGTGACTTTGAAAGAGGTGTTATAGTTAATTGTCACATTAGTGGCAAGTCTATTCGCGCCATTGCAATAGAAATATCACAACCACGGTCAGCTGTTGGTGATGTCGTGAAGAAGTGGAATACTACGGCAGTTGTGACAAGAACTGCACACTTTGGTCATCCCCTTAAACTGACCGAACGGAATCGGCGTCTCCTGAAGCGTGAGCTTTGTAAAAACCGCAAGAAACCACTTCAAATCGTCAACAGTGAGTTTCAACAGACAGATGTGGTTACGGTGCACCCCAATACTTTGGAGAGAGAACTGTATGCCCTCAATATCCACTGATGTGTTGCCACAGACAAGCCAAACATTACCCCATAAAACAAAGCCTGCAGATTACCTTGGTGTTTGCAACTTTGCAACTGGACTGTGGACCAATGAAAAACTGTTTTATGGAGGGGCGAGTTCCGCTACACGCTCTTCCAGTCGGATGGGCGTGCTTGGGTTTGGCGAATGCCAAGCGAACGTCTGTTACCCGATCGCATCTTTCCATTTCTCAAGTTCGGTGGTGGTGGTGGAGGTCTACTTGTTTGTGGGTGTTTTTCGTTACCTGGGACCTTTGCATGGTGTTCCTGGTAAATTGAACACCGACGCCTACATGAACATTTTGGACAATCAGGTTCTTCCTACGCTCATGCAGTTTTATGGAATGGACGAATATTACTTCCATGACTACATCGCTCCTTGTCATGTTGCAGCCTCTGTCTAGAAGTGGTCTCAAGATATGGATGTAAAACGTATTCACTGGCCTGCTCAGAGTACCGACCTAAACACCATAGAACATTTTGGGACGAGTAGATCTCGTTTATATCTTTTTTAAAAATCTTATAGAGCAGTATTTAAGATCAGTAAATATAGAAATGGTCTAGTGATATTACTCAGGAAAATTTTCTATACGGGGCTTTTTAATATTTATTATTTATTCCTAAACATTAATTTCAAAATTCAAAGCAGAATTGTGTTCATGTCATTCCCCAGAAAAATATACCATCTATCAAAAAAAGACACTCCTAAGTAATATTTTACAGATAAATCTTAAATTTTATTCAATTTTCAGCAATACATCTTTTTTAAATTTTCATGATTATCAAAAAGAAAACTTTAAACTATTGTTGTTTTAAACTTCTAAGACAATTTCGACGGGTTAAGTTTTGAAAATATAAATTCTGAATTTTCTGAGAGCAGCTGAAAATGTTGTTCTAGTATAAAGATTTTTTTTAATCTCAAACAAAAATATTTAAGATAAGTAAATAAATTTTTCTCAACGCGTCAGGCGTATTGTCTGTTGACTTTCGCCCTTTGAACACTGGTAAAGTTGTTCGTTTCTTCTAATGGGGGCATTGAAGGATAAGTAAATATAGAGGCACACCAAAGTTTTCCTGGACAATTTTCTGTGAATTACATTTCATGTCTATGATTTTTTACGTATCGTAAATGCTAAGATAAAGTTGAGCTTCATATGGCATATATATATATATATATATATATATATATATATATATATATATATATATATATATATATATATATATATATATTAATTATATCCACACGCACACAGAAGTTCGTTCATTATGGAAACGATTTTGATAGTTAAGTTTTATGTATAAATGGTGCGTTTTTTGTGGCTAATTGCTTCTATTTCTTCTGATAGCCATGGTTCTTGAATATAGCTCTAGATCGAATTTTTCATGAAAGTAAACTTTTTCTTAGTAATGTCATGTCCATTTTACCCCATTCCTCTTGGACCGTTTTCCAAAGTCCGTCCAGTGTTCTTTGATGCCGTTTTCCTAAGACTCGTTTTAATACACTGAAAGCGCGAAAGTACATTGGAGAAGGGTCAGGTGATTTTAAAGGTATATCTTTAAATGGGAAGCACTTATTCCTGTTTCTGATTCTTTATTTGCTAAATAAGCGGCTGATGATTTAGACGTGTGACTAAAGACTTTGTCCATATGAAGCTCAACTTTATCAATGTCGTTTCCTTATAAGGCTGAAATTTATTCTTCAAAAATTATTTCTAAAATATCCTGCTGATAATACAGTGAATTGATTTCAGCTTTACTTGAGACTTTCTGGATTTTTAATTTGCCGTTGTAACAAAATCCTGCAACTATCAGGAATCACTTGGGGAACTTTTCTGTATACTGACGAAGCCATTTCGTACGGTCATCCCCGTCAGTTGAGCAATATAAAATTGATTTTTTTAAAATTACAGTCACTTAAATACACTGATGCCTCATCGAGTGTTACCCCAAATTTCCATTTTTCGATGTCTTTCTTGATATGGTTTTTGGTAGAATTAAGTACACGATAATCATTTTTGTTCTATAATAACATTTATTGGTAATATTTTTCATGAAATAAATTATATTATTATACTAGTAAATGTAATACCATACATGTAAAAGAGAATTTCAAAAAAGAAAAGTAATTCTCCTCGTAATTTACTTTTTTTTAATTTTCATAATAATTAAAGTAAATCGTTCAGAGTGCATTTGAAGTTCTTAATTCAAACCGAGGGATTTATACCAGAACTAAACAATTCTCTAATTTTGTGGTACTATTACTCATGTTTGTGTATTTTTATAGTAAATAGCAATATTTATATAAAAGCAAAAGTTATTTATGTACACCACTATATAAAGTTTAGGTACAATGTATCCCATATCGACTTTGTTATTACGTTTACACTTCCAAACATAAAATCCAAAAGTAGAATTTCCTTAGTTTCATCAATCCAGAAAATTAATCTAGAAATGTAATATCATAAATAAATTCTGGTAAAATGTAGACTTACAAAAAAGAAATCTTTTACATATAAAGTTTTCACGTAATTTATTTTTTTATTTCTTAATGATTAAAGTAAACTCGTTTGAAATTTCTAATAAAAATCGGGAAATCTATAGCATACCATACTTATATTAAAAAGCAATATTATAAGAACTATATATGGATGCTATACTACGGTTCTCCTAAATTTTTTTTTTTACGCACACCGCTATATAATATCTTTGATTAATTCCTAAACATAAATGCCGATTTTTCCTACATCGACCTTCTTATACTGCGTTTACACAGAGTTCTTCAATGCAATAATAATGTTCATTAAGTATTAATAAGAAAAAAATATCTACAAACACAGAAAAGAGTTATTATTACTTCATAATCACCGCATTACCGGAATCTAATAAAAGCCAAAAGCTTTCTTTTTCTATCCCAGCGGATTTTAGTAATAAAGGCAGCGAGTCTCGGATAATGTTAGTTATTTTTTTTCCTCCGCTCTATTACCAAACTTTGTGTTTAGTAAACCTATTCATATATGCGAGCTTTTTTTTACGGGTTGTCTTTGGAGTATTACGATATTTGCGTTAATACACTATAATATAGATATTTATTTACCTCTTTTTCATGAAGATAAAATTTTACATTCGTACTCTGTTGTCCCCAGTGTATGAGTGGCGAGTGCAGCTGACTCATTATCGGCGCAAATAAAATGATAATATTTTCTTTTAATTTTTTTTTCTGGTGAATAGATTATTTCCAAAGTTAAGATTAAAATCCCTGATGCCTCTCGAAAACAAATTAAGGCTTTTGCATTTTTGTAGCATGGATCGTTTGTGGCAATTTTTATTGATCTCGAAAATCGTTTGACAGTGTTTTTGAAGACGTATGGAAATAGAGTATTAAATTGAAAAAAAATCGTTTGCATATGTTTGTTATTAATAAGAGCGATGGCAAACGACAGCATTTTTCGATTCCTAAGTGATTTCTGTGCATCTTTTTTTAACTCCAAGTATGCTAAACCCTATCGTCTCATTGCATTCGTTTTATTATAAAATCGTTAAATAAAAAGAACCAAATTTCCATGTTGTTGAAAATTATATTCTAATTTCCAACTTTTAGTGATGTTTACGGAGGAATTAATTCTTGCAGGTTTTGCATTCATTTGATTGGGAATTACGCCTCATGTAATTTTTCGAACTATAAGAACAAAAAATTATATATATTTTTAAATTTATTGAATTGAGTATCAAATAATATTTTGAACTAAAATTAATTTCATACCATACATTTTTAATTTATTGAAATAAGCCTCAAATAATATTTTGAAATAAAAAGAATTATTTTCATATATTTTTACTTTTTTTCTTCACAATATTGCAGGAATAGATTTAGCTTACCATCAGTACAAATTCGGTCGTGCCAATATATATATATATATATATATATATATATATATATATATATATATATATATATATATATATATATATATATATATATATATATATATATATATATATATATATATATACTAGCGGACCCGACAGACGTTGTCCTGTTCAAACATTGTAATTCTAGCTGAAGTACCCGGCGATGCGCGGGATTTTAAGAATGTTTGTTAACCAAAATCAATTTAAAAATTAACACAGTATAAATAACATAGAAAAAAAAGCATACGAAATGTTATACATATTAATAATATGAAAACCCAATTAAAAATGTATAAATGTATAATAAACTCCTCAGATTTCAGCTATATTCGGTATTTCATCATAAAAAAGCTGAAAAAAATAAAAATAAATAAAAATAATAATTTTAAAAAATTAAAATAAAAAAATAATAAAATAAAAGCTGAAATAAAAAAGCCTTAAAAAAAAGCTGAAATAACAGGTCTAGCAAAATTTTTACAACTCTGGATTCGAACCCGGGTGGAGAGCATGGTACTTTCCAAATTGACGACCTTCCGAACGCCCCACGATGACACGGTGTTCTAGTGGGTAAAGTGAAACATATTTGCTATTGGAAAGTTGTTGTGGGCTGGTGATTATACATGTCAGAGGAGTTTTTAGTCAGAAATAAGTTAGCAGGATAGAAGCTTAGTCTTTAGCTCTTCAATAGACACAAATATATAGGCGAGGAGGATTGCAGTAGCGATTAAAAAAGATCTCGTGTCACTTAGCGTGGTTGATTCGAATTTTCCATCGCGTGTCGAGAGTATGAATATGCCGTTGGATCTGATGTATTTTAGAGTATAAAATCTAACTTGAAAGATTATTATTTAAATTTACTATTCTGGTTTAATATATGACTTGAAACTTTTTGATTTTATTTATTTTTATCTTTTCGCTCGCTGTTTGCTAACTAAACCTAACGTGGACGCCATTATCCAGAGGGCCGATTCCACAAACTGTAACAGCTTCCATTTACCGGACGCACCCCCTTATAAATTGTTGGTTTTTTATTAATTAATTAAAAATATAAAAACATTTTCTATCGGATCAAATTGTGAATCTAAACCATTCTCGAATCAACTAAATTGCACACACAAAATTTCATAAAAATCAGTCCAGTCGTTTAGGAGGAGTTCAGTTACATACACACGGACAGAAGAAATATATATATAAGATATATATATATATATATATATATATATATATATATATATATATATATATATATATATATATATATATATATATATATACAAGCTGATCGGAAAATGTCTGGCCAAAATTTAGAGGGGGTGAGATGGGACGAGTATAAAAGGATTCGCAGTACAATGCGTGTCCGGAAACACCGCGCGAAGGTGGTAGAGGGCGCTGTGCAGGGCAGTCGAAACACGCCTGCTACGCGGGAAGCTGTCATTCCCCGCTGCGATTTCATACATCTTGAAGCTCCTGATAAACTATCAGAATGAATGCTAAACTAACAGATACCCATCTGAAGTATGGAGTTGTGAATGGAAATGGGAGCGCTGCGCAAAGGTTGTACAGGGAACGATTTCCCAACAGAGAAATACCGAATCGACATACTTTCCAACGTGTGCACAGAGAGCTTCGCGAAAGCACTCCAGCACGATGGAGCGCAGGCACACTTTAGACTTGATGTCAGGAATTATTTGTATGCTATTTATCGACACGTGTGGATTGGTCGAGGTGGACCTGTTCTCTGGCCGCTACGATCACCAGATCTGTACTGCTGGAATTTCTTTCTGAGGGGCCACTTGAAAAGCATCATCTACGATACCGCTGTGGACTCCGATATCAATCTTGTCGCCAGATTGGCTGTTGCTTCTGGAGATGTGCAGGACATGGCTGGTGTTTATGCTAATGTACGCCATCCCATGCGGCGATGTGAAGCTTGTATTATGGTTGGTGGTCACTCATTCGAGAAACTGCTGTGACACTTTGATTTAATAAAGGATGTGTTACATTAGTTTGTGTCTCTTTTCTTTTACCTTTCCACTTACTTTACTCTACAGGACTTTCACGCGTTGTTTCCGGACACGCATTGTACTGCGAATCCTTTTATATTCGTCCCCACTAACCCCCTAATATTTTGGCCAGGCATTTTCCGATTACCCTGTATATATATATTCACACATTCAAATAATTAAGTGTATACAAACATTCAAAGAATTAGGTGTATCCATATATTCTCAAGCTAATACCAAACATATTTTTCATTTAATACCATGCAGATTACAGTTCTTAAACTTAATACTAATTACTGTTGAGAGTTTTTTTACACTTTACCCAAAGGATCGTTTTTCCATACGTGTCCTACTATCATGTTAGAACTTAGGTTCTCTCAAATTATTTAACTGTAAGAAGAAAAAAACGTTTTATTCATTTCGAGTTTTTCAGGTTGTAAAATAAAAAAAAGAACACAAGTTTCAGAGAATTACTAAACACTGTCCCGTTTTGTTTGCAAATCTTGTGTAAGCAAACAAAAAGAAAAGGGAAAAAATTGTTGCTATGACGCTTTAAAAATAAACTCCGAAAATACAAAAAAATATTTCTGGTTTTTGTAAATTTTATTTTGTTAACTAAAAGGACATTTGCTCACTGTTTCTGTTTAATTGTGAATTAAACCTCAAATATTTTTTTCGAGCTAAAAAAAATTCATTTTATATATTTTTACTTTTCTCATTGTTCACAATATTAAGGGAATAGATTTTGTGTACCTTGAGTACAAATTAGGTTTTTTCAGTTGTATATTTAAGATCGTTAGAGAGGTTTGTAAAATTCTTTGTGCTTTCTTTTTCTAGTTCAAGCCGTATTTTATTTTAACTAAAAATTCAGAATGGATATATATACATATATATATATATATATATATATATATATATATATATATATATATATATATATATATATATATATATATATATATATATATATATATATATATATATATATATGTATATATATATATATTATATATATATATATATATATATATATGTATATATATATATATATATATGTATATATATATATATATATATATATATATATATATATATATATATATTATATATATATATATATATATATATATATATATGTATATATATATATATATTATATATATATATATATATATATATGTATATATATATATATATATATATGTATATATATATTATATATATATATATATATATATATATATATATATATATATATATATATATATATATATATATATATATATATATATATATATATATATATATGTAATGGCACGGGCGCGGGCCGACGAAGGAAGGCCTGAGTGGAATTTCTTTTTGAGGTAAAGATGGATGACTTGTCGCCCGGCCGTGCATCACAAATGTTTAATTTTCTTTCCCGCTTTTCATCTCACCCTCGGACACATAAAACACCACAACGTTAATTTAATTACATCTTTATTTTTAAGATACACAATACAACTTCTCGGGGCAACTTACAAATCAAAAAAGCGTACAGGTTTCCGTTCAGGCGGTTTATATAAACTTTGTCATGTGATCAGGATAGCGATTAGGGATTTGCTGTTGTCGATAAGTCACATGTGGTTTTATATAATCTGCGCAGAGCTTATCTAAAATATTGGGGCACGCCGCGCATGTTTGGAAAAGGAAGCCATTTAATATTTTCTCTCGAGGTTATTAGAACTTAGAATCAAAAACGAAATTTAGCTCGTACGCCCAAGGGAATTTAGAATAATGTTAGATTTTAAAATGGTATGGGGTTTTTAATGTTATAGAATATCCCCTCCGTCCGAGAACAGGCTGACCAACAATGCCTGCATTGGAGGACAGACTCACCCGACCATGTGAGGAAAATGGGCGTCGACCACCAATTTGGAAAAGTTTGAAAAGGAACATATGTTTTAAGTTAATTTAGTATGATGATCACATGGCAAGACATTGCACATTTCAATATTGAATACACAAAAATACACTAATGAGTTACTAATTTATGAACACAATAAAAACAAAAAAATTATAGTAATTAATGATCAACTATAGAAAATTGTAAATTATGTAAATTTCTTATATTGTTGCTGTGAAAAAAAAATAAATTTTAAAAATGCATCTGTCATCAACTGAAAACAATGTTGAGCAGGACTGCAGTCCCCACACAACACAATCTCAGAAAAAAAATCAATTAACATAACCAAAATTTGTAAACTACCAAAAATTTTCACTGGAAACATACATTTAATACAACATCTACCATCACCTCGATTTGAATAATACAGAATAACAAAACATAGTAATAAAAATATCAAAAACAAACAAAAATTAAGTAAATGAAGTTGACTTTGATAACAGGATGAAAAATTCAAAAATTCTTCCTCAACGTTCACTACTATGGAGTGAGTCAAAAAAAAAAAATTATTTACTTATCTTGTAATGATTTATCTGTGCAACATTTTTAGTCCTTTCACAGTCATTAGTATGTTGAGGAAAAAACACCAATTAAAACAAATCACAGTCTTTTTAGTGCTGTGTTATTTCTGCTTCACAAACGTAGAATACATAAACATCACATTATCTCGACTTATTTACATATAAAGAAAATTAGTTCTTTAGTTACATAATAAAAATCACAGTTTATAATAAAAATCACACTTTCAATAAAAATCACAAGACTTAATAAAATCACACTTCAAATATATCAATTGTATATAAAAATTACAAAACATATCACTCATTATCTAGTTTTCGTATCTTTATTTATCTCATTATTTTTTCTTAATATCTCTTATCTCCATTATTTCAATATTACTTATTATCAACAAAAATCTCTTTTTAATATCTTTTATATTTCTTATTATTCTCATTTCATCATTTCTTATATTCATTTTATTTCGACAATATTTATTCATTCCAAAATTCTATTCAATATTCTTTAATTATACTTATTCATATTTATTCTAACTTTATTTATTTATTCTCAATACTTTTCACTTTATTTTCAAATTATTTATTTATTATTCATTTGTGTACACTTATTTTAATTCTACGTGGATCCATTTCTTTGTTTTGAAGGTACCTTGTTGTATGTGTGTTCCCCAACTCTTAGTTTCAAATTCTTTAATTCTACCTCTAAGCAGTGAGGGGTGTTTATGTTTGTGTAACAAGTGGGTTTTCTTTCTCCCTATTGTTCTCTGACTAATAAGGAGGAAGAGTCTTTTAGCCGTACAGTGGACTAACCGTGAATCTCCGACAGAATATGACTGCGTTGATAAACAGCATCTTGCATAGTACAAAGACGGAGAAAAAGGAAAAGGTGCAGTTGTCATACCTGTGGGAGTATAATATATAGAAATGGGAGGACAAAAGGAGTGGCCATCCCAGCCCTGTTTTATTCATTACTCGAGCATATGATCTTCAGCACTTTAAGTGACTGAGTTGATGAATTAAAAACAAATAGTAAAAAAAATTAAAAAAGATCTTAAACAGTTGGGACGGCATCCAACGCGCTTGTAGAGTTGGGTGATAGGAAAGTGTATTCAAGAAATAGGAAATTTACTGAAAGGTTAAGGAAGTAGAGTTGTCATAGTCGGTGTTTAAATTGAGATCCAAAAAAAAATTCACATATAATAGTATTCTTAAGAAAAAAGTTTAAGTTAGACATTTTTTTTTTTTTTTTTAAATATATCTTTAGTAGGACAACACATAAGTAATTATATCAATTTAAAAAAAAATAATGATGTTAAGCATCACATAGAAAAGAAAGAAAAATGGATCTAATGTTTGTCATTATTCGTGGTGTAGTTTTAAGTTCTCTGGTGCATTATAATATCTCAATCTGCAAGAATGGACAATTTCAGAATCTCGTTTAGTGTGAAAGTTTGGTCTATCAATTTTATATTCAATAGAATTCAAAATACACAACATATGAAAGTATTAAACACACACTAATAAAATATTTCTAATACTAATAATAATATCTCAATATTCTGTATCAATTGTCATAATTTAATGTTAACGTCCAAATTTCAATTTCGAAACTATTATTCTATCAACTGACACAAATAATCAAAATTACTTTACCAATACCCATCTCAGTTTTATTAAGTTAATCATGAAATCGATAAACCAAAATTAATTTTTTTTTCTTATATCACATTTCGGTATGAATCCTCGCTGTAAAGTTCCCAAATATCCATCATTTGTATTTAATCTCTCAAAAAATATCTCTCATTATAATATTCTCTTTTCTATTTATTTATTTTTCTTCATTATTTCTATTTAGAGAATTTTCTGGGGCGGATGAACGAAATATAACATACAATGGTTTTTTCAATTCTCCAATTGTGGTTTTTTGGCACCCTAAGTCATGTTATAAAGACGTTCCGTTTATATGAAACCCGTAAAACGCCTTTTAACTTTCGACTAAAACCTCCGGAAATCTCCTTTACTTAAATTCGTAGAACTACTCGAGGGCTCAAAATCAAATGTAATATGTCAAAGTACTTAAATTATAAAATTTTCTTGATGTCTGAAAATTACTATGTTATCCCTGCAGATATTTTCCAAAATCAAAACCATAGGCATCTGATGTTAGATTTAGAAAAGCTCAATTTGAAAACCGTAAAATTTATAGGTTAAATGAATCAAAACAAGTTTGGCTCTTTTCATGATCGTGTTTACAAAACTAATGCTGAGCATTTAAATTTATTGTGGAGGCGACCTTCGAAATGTAATACAACGCGCTCGAAAACGGAAATGATTTACGTTATTTTTTTTTCTTTTTCTCCGCGACGATTCAGAACTGCGTGCAAAATTAGATACTCATAACATTACTTTACTCATTTAATATTTCAGTTTAACGTAACCAAGGATCATTAATTATCTTAAAACACTAAAATATTCATTATCAGAAAAAGAACATAGAAATATTATAAAATTACACTAAAAACACACACTTATAATAAATTTATCACATATAAGTCTCAAAAATTTCTTTAAATTCAAATATCTTATAATATGAAAAATATACTCTTAAAATTCTATCAAAATGCAAATCAAAATGAAACATTTTAAAATCAAAAACAAAATACACGTTTTAAACCAATGATTCTTACTTTCGTTTTACTTTTTATCGATTTATTTTTTATCATAGGTACTTAATTAAATCAATAATTTGAAAATACTTTCACCGAAACACATAAATTTTTATCAGTATCTATTAATATCAAAATTTTTCACCCTTAACAATAATTCGTAAATTTTACCTTACCAATTGAAGTGGTTATTCACACTCCTTACTAATTTTCACCTTAGTAATTTTCACCATTGCATATCTTCATAATTTTAACATTTGCAGCTCGGTTCTGAATTTATCTTGGTGAAGTTCTTAGCTTAGCTAGTCCCAAGGTGACAGTTTTTATTTCGAAATAGTCCTAGAACTCAGTATCCCAATTGGAGATGACACTAGATGACAGTCTCTCATAAAAGTGAATTTCCAGTCAATTAAATTCAAAACTTCGCACGTTGCATCCAACAGATTATTCCACTGCACACAGCATATGTTTTCGCAGAATTTCTCGGGATATTTTTATCCCCAGGTCAATGATTAGTGAAAATCGACGTTTCACATAATTTGAAAATATTTTTTCACGAAATCTCTGCCACGAAACTTCGGAAGTTCACACATGATTCGACGACTGAAAAATATTCATATTGCAGTAAACAAAGTAACACTGGTGGTCGCAACTCGTCGTTGAAAATCATTAATAGCAGGTAATCCACACTCCGAAGTCAGCGACTTTTTCAGATTCAATGAAAGTTCACTTCGTGGGAATCCACGGGATTTTCACGCGACACACGCAGCACAATATTTTTTTCCAGTCAAGGTATCCATTCAGGTTGAAGGTTAGTCCTATATCTCACATTTGAAAGTCGAGGGATTTTTTTTTTCTGTCGGAATCGACTAACGGCGGCTTAAAATTACTGCCTGTATCCGAGGGGAGGTATTCCAGCAGACTTTATGTAATGGCACGGGCGCGGGCCGACGAAGGAAGGCCTGAGTGGTATATCTTTTTGAGGTAAAGATGGATGACTTGTCGCCTAGCCGTGCATCACATATGTTTAATTTTCTTTCCCGCTTTTCATCTCACCCTCGGACACATAAAACACCGCAACGTTAATTTAATTACATCTTTATTTTTAAGATACACAATACAACTTCTCGGGGCAACTTACAAATCAAAAAAGCGTACAGGTTTCCGTTCAGGCGGTTTATATAAACTTTGTCATGTGATCAGGATAGCGATTAGGGATTTGCTGTTGTCGATAAGTCACATGTGGTTTTATATAATCTGCGCAGAGCTTATCTAAAATATTGGCGCACGCCGCGCATGTTTGGAAAAGGAAGCCATTTAATATTTTCTCTCGAGGTTATTAGAACTTAGAATCAAAAACGAAATTTAGCTCGTACGCCCAAGGGAATTTAGAATAATGTTAGATTTTAAAATGGTATGGGGTTTTTAATGTTATATATATATATATATATATATATATATGCACTGGTGTAAGAAATTAAGAGAATTTCCAGACTTGGTCGATTATCTCTAGAACTGCTGTACCGATTTTAATGAAATTTGATATGTACGTACATTGATACAATACAAAACAAATAACCATTCAATAATTGTAATACACACACATGATCGGGCGTAAAACTCGTTGGAGTCGTAAGGTATGAAAAAGCGGTTGCAGAATAAACAAAAAAATCGGTTAATTCTTGGTGTTATTTTGCAGCAATCGGTTAATTTCAAATTATAACAGTAAAAATTAGTAACCACCAACGTTTAGATGATGGAATGAGGTGGCGAATTGTGGGGAGGCTAATAGCAAGCCAATCTCAAGTCCAAATTCGTAGAGAGTTTAATTTAACGTCCAGCGCCGTGTGTAACATATGGACGGCCAAGAGCCACGACGGCCAGAGAAGATCGCCATTTGTTGATTCTAGAGAGGCGTAACAGTAGTGCAACAGCTTCTCAGCTGTCTCGTGACTTGTATGCAGCCACAGGAACCCCTGTATCAAGGGTGACTGTTTCCAAAAGACTTCATAAGAGAGGGTTGTTTGCAAGAAGACCTGCTCTTTGCATCCCGCTGACTTCTACGAACAGGTGAATCCGTTTATCATGGTGCAGAGAGCATAGAGATTGGAGTATGGATCAATGGGCGACCGTTCTCTTTACTTATGAGTCCCGGTTCAGTCTAAACAGAGATTCTCTCCGTACGTTCATATGGAGATAACCAGGGACCCGTTACCTACCCTCCGATGTCAGTGAAATCGGCCATTATGGCGGAGGAGGTTTAATGGTCTGGGCAGGCATCATGTTGGATGGCCGCACACCTATTGCCACAGGAAATGATAAACTGCCTTATTTCAAGTATGAAATCACGCTGCGAGACCTGTATATCTGTAAGAGGGGACCATACCCCCTATTAACTCATTTATTAATCCATTTTTTCATTATTCTGCAACCGCTGTTTCATAGATTCCGACTCCAACGAGTGTTACACACGATCATGCGTGTGTATTGCAATTATTGAATTGTTATTTGTTTTGTATTGTATCAATGTATGTACATATCAAATTTCATTAAAATCGGTACAGTAGTTCTAAAGATAATCGACCAAGTCTGCAAATTCTCTTAATTTCTTACACCAGTATATATATATATATATATATATATATATATATATATATATATATATATATATATATACATGCATACAGTTCGTCAGGAGTGCTGCAGTCGCCCATGATTTGTCCCGGCGCTGCAATTGTTATTATTTGCATATTCCGTCGCGGTATAAGCATGATGCGAATTTCATGATGTTTGGTTGCTTCTTTCTTGTCGTTGCATTTTGGATGGCCAGCAGTGTATATAGACAGATACTTGTAGCATTGAAAAGAAGGGATATCAGTTGTAGTGTTAAACTATACTTAGTTGTGGGATTATTATCATATTTGTGGCAAGATGGCTGACCATGATGAACAATGAACATCTGCATTCATGTAGAGCTACAAAAAGTAAAGCACAGAGAATGACAGAGTATGAATAAAATTCGTAATAATCATTAGGTTTATTAATTATAGAAGGAAGGAACATTAGTGGACTTAGGGTCCGTGGCTTATGGCCATTAATTACAATCATGTACATTGCAGATACTAGGTCGGATCATGAGGATGGCATATCAGCGGGAATCGCTGCAGGCACGCCACCGAGAAGGGCGTCGTGCTTTCATCTAGCAGGAACATCTTGCTCGGGCCAGTTTCAGTCGCTATCTGTTGTCGTAAATTCGCTCCCCGTCTGGAACACGGCGTCACCACGTGACATGATGCGAACACCACCTGGAGGAGTTCACGCCAAATTTCAAGTGCCAATGCGCGCGGCGAGTGCTGTGGACAAAAGATTATTCATGTGGTCTGCGAGGAGAAAGGGGATAAGCAGTGAAAAGTTGGATGACCGTGGTTGCAACCCTTCTTTGCCGATTAAGTTGGAATTTCCGCTGATAAGACGAAGGACATTGAAAATGTGTAAAGGGTGCATTTATCGTGCATTTTTCCCGACTGTCTGGGGAAAATACACAAATATAGGAATCATGGGGATACAGCACCTTAATTGCGTTTTTGTATGTGAATAGCAATATTGACTTTATTACAAATGTTATAGAAAGCGTTACAAGCGTTCAAAAACTAATACTGAATCACCACATTTACTTGGTTTGATAAATTTTGAATGCTATTACTCGCATTAAGATATTTTAAAAATGACATATTTCACCCGGTAACCGTCAATCGTGTGTTACTCTTGAGAATGTACTAAATTGATGCTAGTAGAAATACAGTCCCTATATATCTATAATGTGGTAATATTTTATAGATACCGTACTCTTACTAATATTGATCTATCGGAATCCTTTAACGCTTAAGTGATGTACAGACAGGAAAATTTGAGTTTTTCACTTAAAATTTATACTGACAATCATTTAACCATAGAACGTGCATGCAAAAGTCCTTTCTGAAGGACCCTCCGGATGCACTCTTGTATATGGCCCTCTTTTGATCACTGCGTCCTGCCAGTAGGACGTCTAAGGTAGGACGTCTAAGGTTTTTGCCTAAAGTCATTCTGGTAGGACGTCTGTCATTCTAGTAGTACTTGGCGGGGCTAGCCAAAATCATCACATATTTTGCCTTTACGATTCTGATTTAGGTATATATTCTACATAAAGTTTTTAAAAATTAATAATAAAAATGTAGGTGTAGCTGAAAGCTTGATAAAATGTGCAAGGTCAAAAGAGAAATGAAACAGTATATGAGGAATAAAGGTAACTTGAGCATACTCATTTTGAGTAGAAATCATAACACCATGACACTTCATGTTCAAGACACTATTACCTAGTTCGCTTCTACTCCAAGCATTGTCGGTGTTTGGGCCATCAAAATATGTGGTCGCAACAAGAGTCCGCATTCCTTGTACTATCGGTGGCGACATCGCGTCTCGAAATGAGTGAAAGCAAAAAAAACTTTATAGTTAGCATAGAAAACAGATGTTTTTTCGCGCCAAAATTCAGTGTTGCCATATTTTCAAGTCTTCTTTTTCCATTCCTCCAAATTTTTCCCGCTGAGTTCGAATTTCATACTTAAAAACTTGGACGAGGAAGGGAAGTTGTCGAAAACGCCTATGCTGGTAGACTTCAAGTGGGTTTTACAAGCTCAACGCGCTTTTTTAAGGTATCAAACTTCTAAATTTTCAAAGTTTCGTAAAAAAATTATGGAATTAAATTTTTTGGACTTTTTTGCGTTAGTTTAAATTTTGTGCACTTTCTCCGGGTAGTACCGTCCTGTCAGAAGGACGGGAAACCATCTATAAACTCGGGAAGATTCGTTCTTACGGAAGGCCCTTGTATGGTCTACAGTTAATTTATTAACATACAAAGATAATATTTTATACCTTTATGGGCCAAAATAGTGTTTTTAATATAATAAACATTTTCTGAATTTTTGGTAACGTGATTAAGATTTTGACAAGAAAAAAATGCATGGCTTCATTAAACAACTTTGTTTCGATAGGGTTAAAAATTCAATTTATAACTTCTGAACATGTTCGTTGTTCAATTTCCCTTATCTTTACATAAACAAAGTTTGGTATGTACTATCCAACAAAAATAATAATTCAGCCATTTCTAAGCGACCAAAAACACTGAAATGGGCTAAAATGAAATAAAAGGTGAAATACAGGGCCATTAATAACATTTATGTCGTTTTGTCACGCGCGAAGATAAAGAAAACTTTAATATATATCATTTTGTGGCATTCAAGTAAAAGCCAACTTTCACGTAATTAAGTTAAGGTGCAGAAACCCGCAACGAGGAATTAGGTGTGATTTGGCAGCTGTACTTTTTCCAGCCCGAAAGAAAAATGTGTCGTTTGCCGAAAGTTTGTCATGTGGGTGACCAACGGGCTTTATCTGGTGACTTTATATTGACATAGAGGATGTGTGTGGTAAAAGAAAACAAATCTACCGGAACACTTGTTGATAGATAATTGTTTGTTACGAATGTCATTTTTATGACAGTCTTGATTGGATGCTATGTGGCTTGCTATAAATTGAAATGCTTCGAAAGTCTTACATATTTAGCACTATATATATAGTTATATATATATATATATATATATATATATATATATATATATATATATATATATATATATATATATATATATATATATATATATATATATATATATATATATATATATATATATATATATATATATATTAAAAAAAAGTGTGTGTGTGTGTATTTCATCCAGGCTTTTAATTAAGTTCAGAGTACTAAAAGCGTATTAAAAATGACCGATAAAGAGATTGTTACTTACGTACTTCCTTTAATGAACATATGAATTAGTGAAGAATTACTTAGGTTAAAATGAGATCACTTACAAACTGCACGATAATCATCATTGTACAAAATTTTTTTAATTATTGTTATTAAGCTATTGTATTATTATGATTAAATAATTGCAATAAACAAATTATTAAAATGACAAACTTTTAGATTTTAAATCGGATTGTCTTCCACATTATACATTTTCCCTTGATTGATTTCTTCGTGGTGAACTTTATGACACTTCGATGAACACAGTTGATTTGACTTTTTACACAAGCACTTCTTTGTTTTGAAACAAAATTTTTTATACTGAGCAGTAGCAGCTGCTATACCACTGGCATCCGTGTTTAGCTACAGCTTCACGAAAGTGTATATATTATTCAGGGATTTCTTCTATGATTTGTGCAGTAACATCTGGCAAATCAGGTTTTAATAATGCCACTTTTTGTTTCTATCTGGTAGACATAAATTTCCGCCTTAAGAATTTTCCCAATTACATTTGGACAGTCTAAAAGGCCACTGTATAATTTTGTTACATTTAACAGATTTAATTCTCCTACTGGACTTTCTTTTTACTAGATTCAATTTTTTTTCTCTTGTGGCCTTCGCATTCTTTCTGACGTTCTATTACATTTATTTTCTTTTTTGTTGCAAAAGTCACATTTATCAAAGAATTTATTTTCCTCAGGGGTTGGGGCAAGGGTTTGGTATCAAGTTATTAGAATCTTCATGGAACAGGAAGAGCACGATTCAAAAGATGTTTCATTCAAATTGCGTGAACAAATAGAAGACATATCTTGTTCCAAGTTAGCCACATGATTTTCTCCTACTTCTTTCGCCATTTATCTTTCCCTGTAACCCTCTTTAAACCATTTCAAATCTTCTTCACCGTCAAAATTTTCTAATACTGTGGGCGGAATATTCGTCGCGTCTAATCGAAATTTTACTCTGTTCCAAATAGTGAGGTGTACGGACTTCGTCCGTCAATTGTGAGTTTCGATGAGTACTTTAGCTACTGAACAAAACAACAAACTATTACCCAATCTGTACTTCGATTGTCGTCCATCCAAGCACGTAACTTATTTTCCGTAACCTGATAGCAGCTCTCCACGTTCCTTTGAGATTGTGAATGCAGTGGTATTCCAAGTACTATTTTTCAACCACCGTAGATGGAAGTTCCTTGATCAAGTTAGCGGTAAATTCACGCCCGTTACCGCCACTACAAGATGTGAGGTACTCCAAAGTCCAGAAAAATCTTCAGGAATTCTCACGTAACTTCAGCAAGCCACTTTCTCTTCAAATGATGAAAAAGACAAAATTTAGTAGCATGATCTTGGTAGTTCATTATCCATTTGTAAACCTCCACAGGGAGTTGATTGAAAATCAACCATATCAACTTGACTTTGAAGATTAAAATATTTTGTATTGATTGGTCGTACAACAATGTTAGGGTGAGATTTTTTTTGTATTACACCAGTGGTACGCAAAACTGTGATTTGCGACCCACGGTGGGTTCGCAGATAGTTTGAAGTAAATTTATATAATATTCAATCATTTAATTGAAAATATGCTTTATATTTTCCCTAATTACAAATTTAGGTCACATGACATTTGTCATAATCGAGTAGAGAAGATAAGCGAGACATTTTTTTACTGTTATTGTGCGAAGCAAATATCTACCCAAAATATACAATTCATTGATTTTTTAAAAATTTGCTTATTTTTTTTCTATCGTTTTGTTAATATTTTCCTAGTTAAAAAAATTGCTTCTTCCAAAAAAAAAATTCTTGGCGGTAGAGTGCTTTTTTATTTAAAGAAAGTGAATCACGGTTGAATAAAATTTGTGCACCTGCAAAGAGATACAAAGAATTGATAGCTGGTATATGAACATAAAGTTAATTTTTCAAAGGTAACAGCCATTTATTTCTGTGATATTAGAGAAAGTCCGATTCAAATTCTAAAAGTTTATTATTTTAATAATTTGTATATTATAATTATTTAATAATAACAATAACACAATTGTTTAATAATAATAACTAAAATTTTTCACTCAATGATGATTGTTGGGCTCCATAACGGCATGCGGAAAGAAAATTTTAGACACTAAAACCGTCCGTCGTCTGGAGTTATATATTTGGCAGCGCGCCACACCCTCTCTGTAACGCCTGGCAGGCAGAAAACAGTTAAACAGAAAATAACCAAAATGCGTCAAAATTCTGACGTACATATATATAGATATATATATACATACAAAATAGGTAAGCAGCGATAAGTAATCCTACGTTAATAACCCGCGGTAGTTTCGTTAGAAGAGACTAATATCAATTTTTTTTGGTCTCTTTCTTCACTTACATCTCTGATGCAGTATTTACATTGCTGATTAGTGATATAAGAATGTAGTAATTGCTTAGGTTACACTACAGGCAATTAAAACTAGAGAGACGGCTTCCGGACATACTATTGAGCGCTATGTATGTATTTATGTCATCAGGCTTTTGAAATTTTATGAATT
Source organism: Dolomedes plantarius (assembly GCA_907164885.2). NCBI lineage: Eukaryota > Metazoa > Arthropoda > Arachnida > Araneae > Dolomedidae > Dolomedes > Dolomedes plantarius. The sequence goes on along the minus strand of OU015502.1, from coordinate 49,832,683 downwards.
TTTTAAAAATTTTACGCGAAATATGCACACACATTTACAAAATTCTACTCGATAATAAAGAGGGGGAGAAAATGTGTTGTATACCTACTAAGACTGATAGCCGTCAGTTTGACGGCAAAATAGAAAACAGGCAGAAATTTTTAAAATGATACCGGAAAAATGTTACTTACTTTTCGCCTCTTCCACCTTTTGAATATAACAGAAATATTGGCTGTTCGGAAATATTGGCGTTGAAAAATAAGGACTGCACATACGATGCATATATTTTTACGGATAAACCATACCACGTTGTCAGCTCGGCATACCTGCATAAATATATACCTAAATATATACTAATTAATTATATATTGGTATGACATAGTTCAAAATTTGAAGTACTTAACTATTTTATGATAAAACATTAAATTTTTTAGATTCTTGATTTTATTTTCAACCGTCAAAATGACGGCGTTCAGTTTTTCTAGTAAGAAAAAATGCCGCCTTTCTAGTGTTAAAACTTTAACCCTGCACTGGTCTCGCGGCTTCTCACAGACGTCAATAGCACTTTGTTTACATTTTGTGTAATTGACGTATTGCTCTATATGTCGAGCAGGTGTCAGTACCTTCGAAGTGTTTAAGTATGAGTTTATTTAGTTACTAGCTGAAAACCCGTACTTCGCTACGGAGTACATTCAAATTAAATACAACGGTCAAAATATGGACTTAATGCCAATATATATAATAAATACGACGATCAATGTATACAATGTAAGAAAAATACATTTATAAAAAAATCGTAAAGGATATTTTATAGACGAAATAATGTAGAAGAAAATATTCAAATTAAATCTAATAGGACATTACTAAAGAACATAGTACGGTTAATATAGTGCAGTTTGAGGAACATATATTTTACTGTATTTTAATATTTTTTTAGATAATGTCCAATCGTCTGCCGTATTAGGAAGAAAGGAAAAATATTTTTTGTCTATTTCGTTGTTATGACGTGACGATAAATTTATTTAAAGTTCCAGAAAATGAAATCACGTGATCCGCATTTAATAAAATAAATTCAAAAATGGAATCTTCAAAAATTCACCAAAAATCAGAAAATGGAGGTAAATATTCGAAAAAGATTTTATTTTAATGGGATTTTTTTTCATATTTCTCTTGATATAAATTTTATAACCCATAATTTATATTTTAAATGCAAAATTAAAAAAAAGTTACTTAAACAGCTTAAAAATATAATTTAAAAAAATCTAAGAAGAATTTTTCAAAAATCATTCATAGTGCACCCCTACACTATAAGAAGAATCGCCATGTAAAATTTCAGCCCCTTAGGTCCAGCGGTTTGGTCTGTGCGTTGTATGTCAGTGAGTCAGTCAGTTACGGAACTTTTTTATATACATAGATAACTAACAAACGAAACTCCTGTAGTTGCTATCATTCTTTAATGGAACAGTGGAATTTAAAATTAATTTTTTTTTACTTTTCATCATAGAGAAATTAAATTTTGTACATATATACATTTTACTATAAATTTATAGAATACCTTAAAAGAAATTTCCAATGTCATTATAATTTTAAGATTTTTTTAAAAAATTGATAGATATATATAAACAAGATTTTAAAATGCTCCTTGCTATTTAATTTTTGACATATTTACTCGATTTTGCATTTTAATCACTATAAACTGTATAAAAAGCAAATCTGAGTATCAATTATTTAATCCCTTCAATAGTTAACTTTTGAGAGATTTTTTTTCTGAATTCCATTTCGATTTTCATCAAAATTTTGCATTTTCATAAGTTATAAATCAAATTTAACTACCCTAGTGAAGTCGAATTGTAAAATGCATGCCTAGTTATTTTGTAGACAGTATAAGGAGTCTTCCTTAAAAATTTCATGAATTTTGAACAAAAATTAAGTAGCAGGGAGCATTTAAATAATCTAAAAACCTTGAAAAATCTGTTTTGAGAAAAACAGATTTAAAGTTTAGTACTACACTTATCCTTTATAAATTACTTCATAGAAGCTTCATAAATGATTTTTTTTCACTTGAAAAAAAATTATTTTTATACTATTAATGTACAGAAATATATTTTTTTCACTTGAAAAAAAATTATTTTTATACTATTAATGTACAGAAATATATTTTTTTCACTAACACAATGGATATTACAATGACAAGATATGCTCAAATAAAGGTCCACCGTTCCCAGTAAACGTATGTATACCAAAACACCCGATTGACATTTTACCAAATTTGTAAAAATTAATAAGAGAAATACGTTTTTTTTTGTTTGGGTGTGGCTGTGGGTGATTATGAAAGTGGCCTAAGTCAAGAATCTAAGAAAAAAAAAGTGTATCAGTAGTTTCATATTCCTTCTTTTATATTACCATAATCTGAAGCGATCTTTGCAAAACTGTAAAAATTGAACCGGTAGATTCATTTGGTTGTTGGTCATTACAAAGAGTTTATATGGTTCTATTTCTTATTTACCCTGTGAAACCTCTAACGGCCCAGGCACACTATAAAATAATAGGCATAAATATAAATAATTCCTTTATTTTCTACGTAGAGGTCGACTAACATAGACCGACTTGGGGCTTCAAATAATAACACAACAGTATCGCAACTTGCGGTACTAAGAAACTGAACTTTAAAGTAGTAATGAACCCGTTCAGGCAGAATATACGTTCACTAACAATACCCGTAACCATCGGGCTCTGAAATAACTATCGAAATCGTGCAACCACCTAGGCTAAATACTAATACGTGCTCTATCACTTAAATACCGCTATCACCTTCAATCTAACTTTTCTCGACTTTTTCGTATCCCTAGTAATAGCGTAACGTACTACCCTACTAATATCCACTCCCTTCTTGGCCTCTTCCCAACTCGGCGTGTGTCACTTAAATAGACCAGACACCTGCTCCGTACTCACTTCAGCTCATGGATCCTAGCAACTCCCAATCACTTTACTCTCTCTTTCTGTCCCTACCTGATGGCCACTAATAGTTATTCCTTGCCCAATCGTTAACAAGACAGACTCCCGAGGGCGTGGCCCAGAAGCAGTCTCTCACCATCTTTCATGTTGAGCATGTTGAACCGTACTGACTGGCCTGCCCTGCGCAGCTACCAGAAATTTGCATCTGAGCAACACGCGAACCCTACAAGTTATGTGAGTCATGTTCAAACTCAAAACTTCGAATGCCTCGAAATGAAAAATATATGACCTAGACCATTTTCATAATCACCTCCATATATAATATAAGAAAGCGCAGTTTTGTAATTATTTTTTTTGTATTTAAATTATAATTTATAATAAATATTATAAGCGAATAACTATACTAGATACGGATGCACTTAAAGATTGAATCAGGGATTGGGCGACGTAATTATCCATTCTCTCTGCTTGTAAATGTGTAAATAGCTTCTACTCTTTTACATTTCGTATAATATGATCAACCATTTGATAATTATAATATTTTGAAAGTGATAAATGTATTATTCCATTTAATTGAGATATTTGATTCGGAGTTTATATTGACGACCAAGCCGAAAGTCCGTTCTGCTGTTTTCTTGAACATCGACACTAAGCGCAGCCTATAGACTTGATATTTCAAATATTTACGCTCACATTTACACCCACCCCGACACACACGTACATATATATATATATATATATATATATATATATATATATATATATATATATATATATATATATATATATATATATATATATATATATACTATTTGGCATAATTTTGGAACTTTTTTTATTATTCCATATAATTTCCCCCTTCTTCCAGTATATTCAGCTCAAATTTGAAGTTATTTTGACCAGTGGTTCCTTTTTGCAGCCTTTTGAAAGTGGGACTTTAATTATGGACACCCTGTATTTATATATATATTAATATATATATATATATATAAGACAAAATTAAAAGTAAGAAACCAGTATAAGCTCTAAAACGACTTGCATCCAGGAACAAGAAACACGAAAAGATAAGAATTAAATAGGTTTTAAACAGCATTTCTTCATCAGCGGTGCCGATACTGTCTAAAAACCAATGGATTGTTTCTAATAAGTATGATCTATCAATAAACATTCTTAGACTCCGTACAATTGACAAGAAACAGAAGAATTGAATAAATAGTTGCTTAATCATAGAGCACCAAGTCTGGCGCTAGACAAAGCGGAAATTGAGAGTAGAAAACCACACGAAGACTGACGTCACAAAAGTTTGCAACCATGGAGCAAATGAAAACACAGAAGCAGACTTACTATGGAGACTGTGTTATAGGACTAATAACCTATATTAAATTTGTGTTTTTATTATTACTTAGAGTAATATATTATTATTTATTATTTAATATTTTTTTCTAAAGAATTTAATTATTATTAATTAATATTAATTTTTAGTTGTTATTGTCACTAATCATTCTTATTTTATTGTAATACTAATTAATTGCAACAGAACAAGCTATTCATTAAATCTAAAACAACCAATGATGTGCTTGGAAAGACTATCGGGGTAATGATTACGTTTTGGCACAACTAACAAGTCTGAAATATGTTTATTCCTATTGTCTTTAGAACAAAGGCTATTTATACGTACTATCTGATTTACAATAATGTTATTGAAAGCAGATTTATGAAAACAAGTTAGGTAATTTTTGAAAATTGACAATAATAAAATTATAATCTGATCTTTTATCATATAAGTCAAAAGTAAATTTGCAATGAGAATTTAATTTGATGTTAATATCTAAAAAGTTTACATTAATATTATTTTGGCTACTTTGTATTAGTTCCAGATTATGAGGGTAAAAATTTAGGGCTATATTATTATTACTTTAATTAATTACAATTATATCATCAATATATCTAAATAATTTGTAATTGATATTATCAATATTATCAACTTCAAAATAATTTAAGTGTAAATTAGCTAGCATACTAGGAGAATTTCCACCTTGTGGTACACACACACGCACACACACATATATATATATATATATATATATATATATATATATATATATATATATATATATATATATTAATTATTCCTTACAGAGAAAATCGCAATACACCGGCAATTAAGTAAGAATTTCCAATCAATTCAGTTTATAACAAACCATAAACCATACAATAAAGAATGACGTAAAAATGACATTCGTAACATACAATTTTATATTAACAATTGTTGTAGGTTTTATTCTTTTTTTATTCTGCCATCACACACATCCCTTCTGACAATATAAAGTTACCAGATAAAGCCGGTAGGCGGCCCACATGCCAAACATTCGGTAAACGGCCCATTTTTCTTCGAGTTAGAAGAAATCAAGTTGCTAATTCACACCTAATTTCTCAGGTTTCTGCACCGTAACTAAATTACGTGAAAGTTCGCTTTTACTGGAATGACACGATATAAATACAATAACGTTATTTTTTCACGTCACAAAACGACATAAATGTTACTAGTGGCTTGTATTTCATGTTTTGAATCTACCCCTTTTCTGATTTTTTGATTGCTGAGATATAGCAGAACTATTATTAGTTCCTGGTGAGGTATACTTATATAGATATATATGTGTGTGTGTGTTACCGTGCTTACACTAAGTACCCGTTATCTAATTAATTAATCAAAAAGCCGTATATATATATATATATATATATATATATATATATATATATATATATATATATATATATATATATATATATATATATATATATATATATATATATACATATATATACATATAAATACATATATATACATATATATATATATATATATATATATATATATATATATATATATATATATACATATATACATATATATACATATATATATATATACATATATATATATATATATATATATATATATATATATATATATATATATATATATATATATATATATATATATAGTTGTTTATTTCTAATCACCCTGGTACGGAATTTATTCCAGACCAGGTCCATATAGGCTAGCGGACTGAGGAGTGCTGCTCCGGTTTTATAATAACACCACAAGAGTCGAAGTGCGATTTAGTGAGGTTCCACAGAAATATCGACCTAGCATCCCCATGTTTGGCATCTGGGGGCATCGTGCATTCTCCCACCACCCTCTCTGACCACTTAGAGGAACTTTCCGGTCAACGGATTCAACGTGCCCATATTCGGCCTTGACATGGAGGTATTGAATAGCGCTTGTTGGGATTTGATCCGAGAACCCCCAGCACCAAAAGCCGACCCGCTACCACTAGGCTACCCCGAGTTCTATATATACCTTTATGGAGAGAGAAAGAGAAAGAGGGAGAGAGAAAGCGAGAGACACAGATAGACAAAGAAAGAGGTAGATATAGAGGAGAAATGGAGGTTGAGAGAGAGAGAAATAGTTAGACAGATAAATAGATATATAGACAGAGAGAGAGAGACAGTCATACAGACAGAGGTAGAGAGAGAGAGGTAGAGAGAGAGAGGTAGAGAGAGAGATAGAGAGAGAGAGAGATAGTTAAACAGATAGATAGATATATGGATAGAGAGAGAGAGGTAGAGAGAGAGAGGTAGAGAGAGAGAGGTAGAGATAGAGAGATAGAGAGAGAGAAGAGAGAGAAGGAGAGAGAGAGAGAGAGAGAGAGAGAGAGATGTCGCAAGTGAATTGAGATATCTGGCTTGATGCAAAACAAAAGGAGTGCAGTCATGTTAAATGTACCCGATTAATTGTTGAACTATCAACAACTTTTCAATTAGCTGAAATATTTTAGGCTCCTTCTAAAGAGCCCTTACACCTTTAGGCTTGTTAGAAAATTCGCAATAGTTTGCTCAAACAGCCTGGTTTTAACCAGGCTCATTGCAATAAGCCCAAAGTAGTAAAAGCTTATTAAAAATGACAGATAAAGGTATAGTTAATTAAGTACTTACGTTATTGAACATACGTATTAGTTATTGGTTTCTTAAGTTAAAATGAGTAACATGATCCCGCGTTAAAGCACTCAGTCCCTCGACGCTTTCTGAGTATCGTTGCGTTACTACAAATTTTCACGCATAACACAGTTATAAATATTTTAACACTATGTTCCCATTTCATTTCAGTTTTTTTTGCAATGGTAATAAAATAACCAAGTGAAATATACATTACGAATGCATAAGATAAATGTTGCGCTTCCGAGCAATTTTCCGTCCCTGACCAGTGGAATATTTTCAGAACACATTCGAGGATTATTACAGGAAAAGAATGATGTGACAGTTTGAGCTAGGCAATATTATTCCATTTCATTTCATATTCATCCTAATAACCACGGAATGTAGAGATTTATAGGACATTTACGATGAAGTTTATTATGTATGTATGACCTGGAATTCTTCGATTTCAGACGCAAAAAAAGTTATAAGAATGGTAATGCATCAGCTACTGGGAACTGTAATGCTTTTTCCACCTTAAAATAATGTAGGTAGTCCAATGCATCATGTGAATTAAATGTTTTTATATGTTAAGAAAAACTTATATCTAGGATGAATGATGTAGTGCTATCTATAGCAATGCATAATGACTTTAATATGTTCGCATGAAGTATGCAATAATCTAAAAACTAAAGACAAGATAATCATCAGAGATATTTATTGTGTTATTTTCTGAGAGTTGTGTACATGTATTTGTAAGTGAAAGTAGAGTCATGTTTCTCGAATGAACTTTTTTGTTTGCAAAAGAATTATATATATATATAATGGAAACACCTGTCAATAAAAGTTATATTTAAGAATGCGCTTCGTAAGCATTAAAATATAATCCTTGCTTCCAGTTTTTTAATACAAAAAGTACATATATATCATGGTTGTAAGAGGTAGGTTTAGTGAAGTTGTATACGTCTTAGAGTTTTGTCAAAAGCGTAAAATGTCAGACCTCACAGACTTTCAAAGAGGCCAAATTGTAGGAACCCGACTAGCTGGAACAACTGTGACCGACACATCCGAACTTTTAGGTGTTTCTAGAGGTACTGTGTCTAAAGTCATTACAGTGTACACACAGAGCGGCAAAATAACCTCGGCAAAGCAGAAAAGTAGACGTAAGGAGGAGCTGAGTGAAAGAGACCAACGGGTATTGAAGCGGATTGTAATGTCCAAAAAGAAAACAACTGCAGCCAAAGTGACCGCAGATCTCAATCAGCATCTGGATTCTCCAATGTTAATAATTACAGTTAGGAAGAACCTTCATAAACTGAACATTTATGGCAGAGCAGTAGTTCCAAAGCCGCTTGTCACAAATGTAAATACCAAATGTCGTGCACAGTGGAGCCACAACCACGAAACCTGGTCGATTGATAAGTTGAACACAGTTATATGGTCAGAGGAATTACCTTTCGCACTTTTCCCCGCAACAGGACGGGTGCACGTTTCGAGGACACCTGCACAAGCGTATGATCGTGATTGGCTCCTTCCTACTATCAGACATGGAGGTCGATATGTCATGGTAATGCCAGCCAAATCATGGTTTTCTGCTGGCCCAATCATAACCCTGAAAGGGAGTATCACTGGGGAGAAGTATAGAGACATTTTAGCTGACCAGGTCCATCCTATGATGAAAACTTTGTTTCTTGCAGTAGATGGACTTTTCCAGTATGATAATGCCCCTATTCATCCAGCGAGACTTGCCCAATCATGCTTTGATGAACACGAGGATGATGTGAAACATGTAGCTTGGCCCGCACAGTTCCCCGACATCAATATAAACGAACCGTTATGGTCTAATGTGGGCCAAGGCTGGTGGTGACTAACTCTGCTTTCTTGACCGTGGGCTTGGGGTGCCATGCAGCATATGTATCGGTAAGGTAGTCAACGTGACGTAGGACCACCAAAGTTAGTTTACAGGTATGCTCGGCAATCATTTAATTGACCCATTGAAGGAATGATAGGCTGAGTCAACCTTGCCCCCTCGCAAGGTCGAACCCTGGATCTGTGATGTGGCAGCTTGAAGACTTTAACCACTAAACCAACAGGTTTCTCATATATATATATATATATATATATATATATATATATATATATATATATATATATATATATATATATATATATATATAGAGAGAGAGAGAGAGAGAGAGAGAGAGAGAGAGATTGTGGGATAGACTGACTGACTTTTCTATGGCGACAATTCATGAATCCTAAAAGATATTTCTCTCATAACATTGCATCCATGTAGTCCTCTGGACCATATATGGTCGTTTCTGGACCATATATCGCCATTTAAGAGGTTTAGCTAGCTAGAGAAGTGTAACTGTATACCTACGTATATATGTAGTTGTACATATTTATTTGCGGGAGTAATTTCACATAAGATATCTAAACTGATATTTTATCTGACACCTCACAAATTCTACTCTTGCAATGCTAGCTTACAACTGCATGAAAAATGGTGAATTTACGCTCCGAATATGAAAAATCTTTTACATAGACACCTCCCACCAAGAAAAAAAAATTATTCTGGAATTCGCGAAGACCGCATACTATTCTGACGCGGGAAGAGTAAATACGGTCATTTGCATTTATATTACGTGCTTCTTTTTAATACTGATATTTGAATAGCACGTTGTTGGAGTTTCATGAGTGTCTGTTCCGACATGGTGTTCACATTCTCGCAGCGTTAACATAAAAAAAACTTTATGTATATATTTGAAAAAATTTTGAATGTTTTTATCGTGCCACCGAGTATAAAAAATTATATTCTCAAGTCCATAAACCTTGCAATTTCCGCGAATATAGAATGTAGGAAACATGTTATGAAAACTGTTTGGGCGACTGCATATTGAAACACTATAGAGTGCAATCTGAAGAGTCTATTGATCTGAATTTGTCTACGTTATATTTATATTTATTATTAAAATGAGCGCAAATTATTAATTTCTGTTTAAGTTTAGCTTTAGAATTAGATTACGATAAAAATATTTTAAGTCGTTCGAAGCAGGGGTCCACGAAAGTAAAGTGTAATATACCCAGACAGCGTTTAAAAATATCCCAGATTGTAATAAAAAAACCCAGCTTAATATATATATATATATATATATATATAATAAACAAAATCTATTTTTAATGCGTGCTTGATATAATGCATAACATGCTCCTTCCAATACATCTTTTACTCTATATATACATATACTAGCTGAAAACCCGCGCTTCGCTACGGAGTATATTCAAATTAAATACAACGGTCAATGTATGCAATTAATGCCAAAAAAATAAATATATATATATATTTATAATAAATGCGACGATCAATGTATACAATTGATGTAAAATATATATATTTATAAAAAAATCGTAAGGGATATTTATTTTTTTTGGATAATATCCAATCGTCTGCTGCATTAGAAAGAAAAAAAATTGTTTTTGTCTATTTAGTTGTTATGCACGTGACGATAAATTTATTTAAAGTACCAGAAAAAGAAATCACGTGATCAGCATTTAATAAATTAAATTCTAAAGATTAATCTTTAAAAATTCACCAAAAAATCAGAAAATTGAGATAAAGGTTCGAAAAAGATTTCATTTTAAAGGAATTTTTATGATCTTTCTCGTGATATAATTTTATAACCCTCAAATTATTATTTTAAATGCAAACTTTAAAAAGTTACAAAAACAGCTGAAAAAATTAATTAAAAAAATCTAAGAAGAATTTTTCAAAAATCTTCCTTAGTGCACTCCTACACCATAAGGAGAATCGCCATGCAAAATTTCAGCCCTTTAGGTCCAGCGGTTTGGTATGTGTGTTGTATGTCAGTGAGTCAGTGAGTCAGTCAGTTACGGAACTGTTTTATATATAGAGACTAGCTAAAACCCCGCACTTCGTTACGGAGTACATTGAAATTAAATACAATGGTCAATGTATGCAATTAATGCCTATATATATATATATATATATATATATATATCATCATCATCATCTACAGCACTACAGCCAGCGACAGGCCCTAGCTGTCTCTAAAATGCGTCTCCAGCGTTCCCTATCCAGCGCGGCACCTTTCCAAACCTTCACACCAAGCGTTGTGAGGTCGCATTCAGCACCATCAAGCCACCTTGAGGGGGGGGGGGCCCTTTTTCTCTTTCCCTCTGGCACCCTGAAAGTTAGTATTTTCATGGGTAGGTTTTCCTGTGCTCTCCAAACGTGCCCTAACCATCTTAGTCGAGATATTTTAATGGTTTTTGAGATTGTCGGTTCTTTGAATCTCCTCTGAATTTCAAAATTCAAAAGTCCTCTCCATCTTCCATTGTCATATACTGGTCCGAAAATAGATCGCAAGACCCGTCTTTCAAATACACTCAATCGGTTTTCAGTGTATATATATATATATATATATATATATATATATATATATATATATATATTATATATATATATATATATATATATATATATATATATATATATATATATATATATATATATATATATATATATATATATATATATATATATATATATATATATAGGAATGAGGCAGACCGTACCAGAAGATTGCGGAATAGCTACGTTGTGCAGAATGGCTACTAGATGTCGCTGAGGTTTGCGCGGCAAGGTAAAACGTACGTGAAGAGAAAAACAGGAGTTCGGTGATAGGGAGTGACGAGTTAGGTCATCTCCGCGAGACTGCCCACGCATCGAATTGATTTGTGTTGAATGGTGAAGAGAGCGGTTATTTTATTTCTTAATGTCCCTATAACTGTGTAGTAAATGTTCCGTGTAATTGTCATGTCCCAAGAATAATAAATAGTATTTGTTTGTGCAAAAATTTGCATTATCATTCCCCTAGACATCTTGCCATCCTATATATATATAATAAATACGACGATCAATGTATAGAATTATACATAATATCTTTTGGATAATGTCCAATCGTCTGCCGCATTAGCAAGAAAAAATAGTTTTTTTTGTCTATTTAGTTGTTATGCACGTGACGATAAATTTATTGAAAGTACCAGAAAAAGAAATCACGTGATCAGCATTTAATAAATTAAATTCTAAAAGTTAATCTTTAAAAATTCACCACAAATCAGGAAATGGAGGTAAAAATTCGAAAAAAATTTCATTTTGAAGGAATTTTTATGATCTTTCTCGTGATATAAATTTTATAACCCTCAATGTATTATTTTAAATGTAAACGTAAAAAAAGTTTAAAAAACAGCTTAAAAATTTAATTTAAAAAAATCTAAGAAGAATTTTTGAAAAATCTTTCTCAGTGGACCCCTACACTATTAGAAGAATCGCCATGCAAAATTTCAGCCCTTTAGGTCCAGCGGTTTGGTGTGTGCATTGTATGTCAGTCAGTCAGTCAGTGAATGAATGAGTCAGTTACGGAACTGTTTTATATATATAGATAATAAAATTTAAGGTGGTCCGGGACGCATTTAATTTTTTTCTATTTATTGAGTTAAAATTTTGAATTTTTTGTGATAGTTAACCATATAATTTGTAAACAAAATCACATCATAAAACTTGTCATAAAGTTTAAAATTTTTTTTTTTTAATTTTAATTTTTTCAAAAAGTGGGGTAATTTAAAATCGATATAACTCGAAATATCGATTTCGTCGAATTTCAAACTTTTTTTCTTTAATTAAACAGAAATAGATAAGTTTTAATTCCGATTCAGGGTTTTATTAAATATTAGTTTTTAAAAAAATCAAAAATATTTAGAGTAAAATTTAAAAAAAATATGATATAACTTATCTTTAAAAAATCATAATTTCAAAAGCAATTTTTTTTTAAATTTTCTGAATTAAAATGAAAGTAAAATAATTGAAAAACACATGTTCCAAATTTGAACCATTTATCTTTAACGGTTCTTGTCTTATAACAGTTTAAAGACGAGAAATGGTTAAATCACCCATTATGCAGAAAAACGCATTTACAGGTTTAAACAAAGATTGGCTACTATTGGAATGTTGCAATAGAAATTAATATATCCTGTTATAATTAAGATAGTAACAGGACTGAAAAGTTATTACGGAAAAGAATACAACATTTTTTAATGCAATAATTTTTTTTCGAAAATTTGAAGAATTCTGTGTCCTGGACCCCTTTAAAAAATTCTTTTGATGGCTGCTTCTTACAGTGTATAATAAGCTCGTTTAATTGCGTTTTATACCAGTTCTGGTTTAGGCATCCTGGTGTGACAATTTGGACGATATCTAAAATTTATTGCCTATTTGGCCACCATACAAACGTCTACGTTTTCAGTTTTAAGAGAATTTGTGTCTCGAGAATTCGTGTTAAGAGAATTTATGATTATTTTATCTTATGAAGAAAACTCTCTCTACGTACTAATTATAGTGAGGTTAAATAAATCAACGGGTCATGAAGTTGGATAAGATTTTTGAATTCATACTTGATATGACGTAACAAATGTCAATTTTTTGAAATGGTTTCGTAAGAGAGAGATATAACACGATTCAAATGGAAGGATTTTCACTTGTATCCATTTTACATTGACTGAATCCTTTTGCATTCCAACTTATGCTAATGTTATTCTAAGATGTATTTTTTTTTATTAAACTTTCTTATTGTAATTAATTTATGCTTATAATGGGGAATAAATATTAAAGTGTTTGCTTTATTTTTTACTTAAAATGGAAAAAAAAAACAGATCTTGAGATACCGAGGTTGCATTGAAATTTTTTCTGACATGAATAGACAATTTACGTCAAAATAAAAATTATTGGTCATTTATTAAAAAATTGAATACTTTTATGTACGTAGACGATAATGTGGGGCACAAATTGTAATTTAGCTATCGTAGGATCAATTTTGAAAGAAGATAAAACGGCGTTAAAGCGAGAGCATTGTCGTTCTATGATTTTAAAGTGGAGCTAAAACTGGAAGAATGCCTTCAACGTCTACAATTAGCACATGAAGGGTCCAGGGGTAAAACCACTTTACAGCAGTTTTTAAAGTTTATATTTTAAATTTTAATTAAAATGTTTCCAACATGTGAATGTATAAAAGGGGTTATCAAAAAACTTCGGATTAAATTTTATTTATATAGTCAAAGGTGTGGCAACAATTACAACTTAACTGTCATAAACTTTGAAAGAAGAGGAAAGGGAATTAATCGAGGTATTATTTTCCACGATTTTAAAGTAGGGATAAATCATGAGAATACCTTCAACGTCTACAATTAGCATATGGATATGTAACTGCATCTCGTGTCATTGTATTCTGGTGATTTACAGAATTTAGAAGAGGTCGAAATTCTGTAATAGAGGAAGAATACACAGGAAGACCTCTGTCAGCTGTAGTCCTTGAAAATGTGTCGGGCGTACGAAAAATTCTTAATCGTTGATAATCGCTGTACCTACCAAATGATACAGAAAGAACTTAAGATTAGACCCGCAGCTACACATAAAATAATTCCTGGAGAAATGGATATGAAAATATTAGTTTGTCTTTAAGTTCCCTGTAATTTAACAGAACACCTAAAAGCGGAGTGTGTTAGAATTAGTAAAGAAATCCTAAAATAATTACAAGATAAAAAGAACTTTTTATCTACCATGTTTTTCAATTTTCTGTTGAATCATATAAACTTGGCAATGCTACGTATTAATAAATATTTTTTTTAAATACTTTCTGATGAATTATCCCATTAACCTGAAAAAAAATGAAGGTAATTGGAAGTTAACTTGCGTTTACCTTTTCGTTCCCGTCCCGGCCGATAGGTGGCTACATCAGTCTACAAAACAAAATGAACTCAAAATGTATTCAATTATGGTCAAATATGGCTAAAACTATCAAAATAATGCATTTTCATCGTTTTCTGAGCTATTCTAAAAGTTTCAAATGTCTAGCTAGTCGGGAAGTTAGTTAAAAATTGATTGCAAGATTTGTACTAGACAAACACACAAACACACAAACAAGAAAGCGAGTTAATAACAACATAGAAATTAGTCAATGATGGTGGGCACCGCATTATTTCTAAAATACACTTAGCCGTACCTCAAAAATTTCAGTGTAACCCTTGTATGTTAACGTACAAATACGTTTCTCAATAACGGTCCTTCAGAGAGAAAAACAATGTCCGGCTTCGCGAGTTATAATTTTGGCAGCGCAGTCAACAGTTAAACAGAAAAGTACCAAAATGTGTCAAAAAAAGAGGTAAGCAACGATAAGTAATCCTACGTTAATAACCCGCGGAAATTTCGTTAAAACTGACTACCTGAAATATTTTTTTAATTAAAAAGCAACCCACAGACCCATTGGACCAAATGAAACTGATGAAAATCACAGGCTTTGGTCCAAAGATATCATTTCCTAAATGTACATGAATGATTATAATAATGGCACCAGCAAATGTATTTTATATAAAAATCATTAAATGTATGAAAAGTCCTTAATATGAATTTTGTATTAAAAATATTGAAATTTATAGCAAACTAATTTTTCATCTGTTTCCTTTACCAACTGTTCTATTCGAAGAAAAGCTTTTTCCACTCTACAGCATAGAAAAGTTCTAACATCAATCTCTCTTCCCAGGACTAAAAAAAATTAATTGATTAAAAATTTTAATCATTTTAAAAGGATGAAAAGTAATTCTTTTAAGCTCAATTTCTATCTCTAGGGAAAAAATTTAAAGTATTTATTTTTTCCTTAAATCAAAAATCCTTGCGATAGATGAAAGCAAAAGGATGTCTGGCATGCATTGCGAGGAATTTTCAGCATATCTCTGAAAGACAGAAAGTAAATAATTACAATATAAAAAAAACTTTTTATATACCACGTTTTTTAATTTTCTGTTGAATCATATAAACTTGACAAATCTATCTATTAATAAATACTTTTTAAAAATTTTTTGATGAATTATCACATCAACTTGAAAGAAAATGATCAAATGCGTAATAAAGATAGCATCGTGTTCTGAGATATTCTAAAAGTTTCAAATGTCTAGGTACTCGGGAAGTTAGTTAAAAATCGATTGCAAGATTTACACTGGACAAACACACACACAAGAAAGCAAGTTTATAAAAACATGATAATAAATTCAATTCTTCATAAAGATCGCTAAACGTATTAAAAGAATACATTGTCATCGTGTTCTAATCTATTCAAAAAGTTTCAAATGTGTAGTTAGTCCGGAAGTTAGTTAAAACTCGATTGCTAGATTTGTACTGGACAAACACACAAACAAGAAAGCGAGTTTATAAAAACATGGTAATGAATTCAATTTTCCTTAAAGATGGCTAAACGTATTAAAATAATGCACTGTCAGCGTGTTCTGATCTATTCTAAAAGTTTCAAATATGTAGCTAGTCGGGAAGTTAGTTAAAATCCGATTGCAAGATTTGTACTGGACAGACAAGAAAGCGAGTTAATGAAAAAGTGGTAATAAAAATTGTAGAAACACAAAGTAAACAGGAACATGAACTTCGCTTTAACTAATTGTAATATAAATGTTCAATAATGCGTTTAAAACCAAGAAAAAATATGCAGTGAAATTTTAACTTTGGTTAAACACCGTAACGATACATAGTACTTTCTTCTACAACAGGGGTCGACAAACTTTTCAACTAGGAGGGCATATTTCAGAAATGCGGGAGTTCAGCGGGCATCATTGGGTGAAGAGGAGGAAGGGGGGCGGTTAATATTTAAACATGAAAATATTAATGCGACAGAAATTGTTAATACATATATTCAAATTTTAATATAAACAAAATAATCTTAAAATTGATAATGCAATATTTGACATTGCAAACCTGCGGCCAACTCCCCGTAATGCGGCACGTAAGTTTAATTCCCAGTTCTCAGGCATTGGTCCAAGTAACTGTCAGTGGGGCCTAATTTTAAGTATTTAGTATTAGAAAACAAAGATTCACAAGCATAAATTCTTGGTATTAAATTCTTCCAAGAAGAAATCAAAATGCTTGACAAACTAATAGGTAGTACCATTTCCATCGCAATAATTTTCTAATTTTAAATTTGGGAAATGTGATAAATTATCTTTCTTGATATGCGATTTCTAGAGCGACAATTTATCTTTTTAGATGTTTATCGTACTTATCATAGAAGCAAGGGAAGAACGACGCTGTCGAGACATCAGGCTGCTCAGTTTTGGATTTTTACGGTATGGGTGATTTTTACCATGTTTTTATTAACTTGCTTTCTTGTTCGTTTGTGTGTGTGTTTGTCCAGTAAAAATCTTGCAATCGATTTTTAACTAGCTTCCCGACTTAGCTAGACATTTGAAACTTTTAGAATAGCTCAGAACACGATGACAATGAATTTTTTTTGAATACTTTTAGCCATCTTAAAGCAGATTTAAATTCATTTTCAGTTAATTTTGTTTTGTAGACAGGTGAAGCCATCTATCGGCCAAAACGGGAATGAAGAATTAAACGCAAGTTAACTTCCAATTAACTTCATTTTCTTTCAAGTTGATGGGATAATTCATCAAAAAAAAAAATTAAAAAAAGTATCTATTAATACATAGAATTGTCAAGTTTATATGATTGAACAGAAAATTTAAAACCATGGTATATAAAAAGTTCTTTTTATCTTGAAATTATTATTTTTTTTTTACAAATATTCATCACAAGTAAGAGTGTTTTTTGTTCAAATATCTAAAAATTTTCGAAATTTTAACGGCTTGCACCCTAAAATTGTTTCGCGGGCACCGCGTTGCCGACCCCAGTTCTACAACAGTGGTACCCGACCTGTGCAATCTTTAAGCACCGTTAATTTTCTTACGCTATCTGTGACTGGTGGAAAATTTTTGCGAAAATTGATAGATTTTGGGGGGAATTCAGCAGTTTTGTACAATTAATAAAGCACCACACACACACACCACCACCAACACCACCAAATAAATACCCATAGAATACTCGTATAATCTCTATATATAAAACACTTCCGTAACTGACTGACTGACTGACAGACAACGCACCGACCAAACCGCTGGACCTAAATGGCTGAAATTTTGCATGGCGATTCTTCTTATAGTGTAGGGGTGCACTAAGAATGATTTTTGAAAAATTCTCTTAGATATTTTTAAATTTAATTTTTAAGCTGTTTTTGTAACTTTTTTTAAGTTTGCATTTAAAATAATAATCTGATGTTTATAAAATTTAAATCACGATAAAGATCATAAAATTTCCTTTAAAACGAAACCTTTTTCGAATATTTACCTCCATTTTCTTATTTTTGGTGAATTTCTGAAGATTCCTTTTTAGAATTTAATTTATTAAATGCGGATCGCGTGATTTCATTTTCTGGTACTTTAAATAAATTTATCGTCACGTGCATTACAGCGAAATAAATTGACAAAAAAATATTTTCTTTCTTTCTAATGAGGCAGACGATTGGACATTATCCGAAAAAATATTAAAATACAGTAAAAGAAATGTTCCTCAAACTGTAATATATTAACTGTACTATATTCCTTAGTATGTTCTATTAGATTTAATTTGAATATTTTCTTCTACATTATTTTGCCTATAAAAATATCCGTTATGATTTTTTAATAAATATATTTTTTTGTTTTTATTACATTAATTTCGTACACTGACGTTGTATTTAATTTGAATGTACTCCGTAGTGAAGTACGGGTTTTCAGCTAGTTAATCATAAAAATTGGTAGTCATTGGAACTTACTAAAAATGCTCAAATCGGGGTATCGTGAAGTGTTTTGTGGTGGCTCGCGTGGGTTTTATTCAATTAATATAACTTTTTCCTGGATTTCAGAGGAAATGAATGTCACTATTTATTTGCCATGAAACTGTAGGCAGTTGTATTATTTTAAAGGGAAAAAGTCTCATTGAAAGCCCACACTCAATTCGTTAGAAATCTTCAGCCTTTATTGAGTGGTATATAACAATCCCGTTGCTAGCTACGTTCAGTACACACATTCTAAACGCCGTGCTGTCTTCCTTCAGTCTGTTCTGTCACTGTTGGCGTTACTGTTGTAGTTTACTCGATGGTAATATAGTCACTTTAAGGTAAGAACTTTACTATTTTTATCGTTATAGAATTCTGAATCAATTCGGTATGTGCATTGTTTTTCTTTTAAGGTTCTTGCTTTTACATACCTTTGAGTGAGGGATGAATATTTCTTAATGTTCTCCATTTCTAAGAAATTTTAATTTTTGTTAAATTAAACATTTACTCAAATTATGGGAAATACTTTTTAGTGTTTTTCTTTGTCTTGAAATACTGTTTTAATAAAAGGTAGGGATGGAAGGGGGGGGGAGGCAGAGGATGCGCAGAATTCATTGAAGGGGGTCACGACTCGAAAAAAGGTCGGGAAACACTGTTCTAAAAGAACATTTAGATATATATCAACTATTAACTCGCTATTAAATATTTAAAATTAACCATTTTTTTTCCTCTATAATATTTTTAAAATGTGAAATATTGTGAATTTTGTCCGTAAATCTTTTTTTTTTTTTGCTATTTTAAAATGACTTTGTAAGGAAAATAGATTTCCTCTTTCCATGTGTACTGTACACCTATCCACTTTCAAATTTTGTTTAAAAAGGAATAGACAGGTTATTTATTTGGCATTTATCTTTGTTTAGAATAACTGTTACTCACAGCTGTTGCACACAGCTGCACGCAATTTTCCAGACGTTTCTTGTAAGTTAATAATTTCGCTCGAAACATTGAGCATTTATAGAAAGTATCAATGACTAATAAGTTTTATGATTAATTGTACGAGCGTTCTTATATACAGGGTGTCCGGGCTAAAAGTATCCAAAAGTTATGACTTATTTTTACGAACTACCCATCCAGGCTCGATGTAGAAAATTCTTGTCTATAGGCACAACTCGGGATGGGGGCCCTCCAACACTTATGTGGGCGTAAAATTTCCAAAATGGCACACAAAAAAATAATCATGAATCATTATGAAAGTACCATTTTGCCAAGAATTGGCTACTTCAAGCGTAGAAGCCTAGAACATTATCAAATAACAAAAATAAATGCAACATATTAACTTCATTATTAAAACACCAATACAATGCAACCAGAAAAACTTATTAATTCCTTATATACACTATAACATACATATGATGAACTATACATATAACTATACATATGATGAACCAATCAATCAATCAAATTTGGAAGGATATGTAAAAAAATGCTATTTAAAAAGGTAAAATTTAAGAAAATTGAAGTAGGATTTTTTCTTTTTTTCCTTTTAAAATTAAAATTTTTTGGGCACACATCATTCGGGGGCCCCTAGGCCGGGGCCTACTAGGCCTAATGGAAAATCAAGGCCTGCTACCCATTAGAAATTTTTTAAAAATATTTAAATAGGAAGAACATCTCACCAAATTTTAATATCAGTGATACATTTCGATCATAGTATCATAGATTTCGATGTGTACACCTTTTGTAGCACGACTAACGTCTAAATGGTAATCCAGTTCTCTCCAAGTGTTTCGTAGTAGCATATCAGGCGTTTTTTTAGACCTTTTTCTTGGGGATTCACTAAATCCGTTGTGTATAAACAAAGAACTGAACCTATGGATGAGTTGAAGAAGCATATCATTCAAGCAATTCGTGTAATAACTCCTGATATGCTACGAAACACTTGGGGAGAACTGAATTAGGGCCTGTTCACATAGGAGTCCTTTGCGTAGCGTTAAAGTATTGAAATATATTTAACCAATGACAAACCTCCAAACGATTAACAACGAAATTTTTAAAGCCTATGATTGGTTTATTTTCGTCTCAACGTCATCTTTCCTTTAACACAAACGCAACGGACTCCCATGTGAACAGGCCCTTACCATTTAGACGTTTACCGTGCTACAAAAGGTGCGCACAACGAAATCTATGATACTATGATCAAAATCTATGATTGATATTAAGACTTGGATGTTTGTTAGATGCTCTTTCTATTTAAATTGATTTTTTAAATTCTAATGGGTAGTTCTGTAAAAATAAGCCATAACTTTTGGATATATATATATATATATATATATATATATATATATATATATATATATATATATATATATATATGTGTGTGTGTGTGTGTGTGTGTGTGTGTGTGTGTGTGTGTGTGTATGTGTATTGTGTGTAGGTAAAGACATAGTATTTTTTGGGGGGAGGGCTTTATTAATAATGCAAAACTGTTGAATTGCACAAAATCTATCAATTATAATTAAAAAAAATATGCCCAATAACGAATAGCGGTAGAAAATCCGTATGCTTGAAGATAAAATAAAATGTATGTAACACGCCTTTCTCGGTGGGGCAAATGTGGCAGATATAAACACCAGTAAATATCAGCAAATGTAAGTAAATAATTTTCATTCTGGAAAAGGAAGTTAAATAAAATAGGTTGAAAATGAAAACTAATGCAAAATTTCAAATACGCTGTCTGATTTTTAATTTTTACGCAGCTGCTGTTAGGGGACAGGGACGTGGAAATCTTTCAAAAAATTTGAATTTTCAGTTTGGTACTTAAAAAATTGGGGACATTTCCCTGATTCGAAAAATATATAATTTGTACTGTTTCCGTCTCTAGAACAGTGAAAATTTTTAAATTAAACTTGTAAACAAAGATTGCCACGCCCATTTAAAGGGACGCCCATTTAAATTCCCTGCCCTTTCAAACACTTACATTGCTATTGTCATTTTAACTGCAAACTCAATGATTATTAACGTCGCACTTCTTACCACAGATGTATTCCAAGCTGTGTGTTTTTTTCTGACCTTCAAATCGTGTTGTTTACTCTTGCCTCGTGCGTTTTACTTCGCTTGCTTTCATCGTGTTCGCTGCTTTCATCGCATTTTCCTGCTAAAATTTTTTATATTATTTTATACCTTATTTTGTTTAATATTTATCCAAGTCTACTTCCTTTTGCTGTAAATATGAAGAACATGATACGGTTTCTCGCCAAGCCTTTTGTTTTCGCCAACGGCTTGGCGTTTGGCTCGTTTTTGGGTTTGCTGTTTTTCCCTGCACGGTTCTTCTTTCCCATCATGGTTTTTCTTTTCACCTTGTGAAAAATTGAAGTATCGCAAGCGTGTCTCGCAAGATGAATGCAAACGCGGTGTTCTGCAATGAAGAATTAATTCAAAACGTAATCATCGCAACTTGTTCGTAAAAAAAATCTATCGCAGCCTGTATAAAAATCGTAGGCGCAATTGGATACGCCAGTGATTCTCAACCTTTTTTTTGTTATGGTACACTTTTAATAATTTTAAAATTTGGTGGCACACTAACAATAAGATAATTTCCTAAGAATTTTACTACATGATTGATGTACTTATAATATAATTTGTTAAAATAGCAACGAAATAATTTTCATTGAAATATAAAATGAAATTGCATTTCAAAGTAAACAAAATGTTTAACTACAAATTGCTTTTAGTGCGAAATCTGAGCTTTTTTTTTTTGATAACTTCATCTATATTTGGGCTTAAACATGATAATGCTACTCTCATTTTGTGATCCAGATTTAAAAGTCTGCAACCCGGTGGGTTTGCTTGGTACTTTATATTTTCTGTCTCCACAAACACTGAGGCCCCAATCCCCCCCCCCCACACCCTTGTTGGGTTTTTAATTATATAGGTACTGGACAGTTTTTAATTAATAGAAAATAAAGCGTAGTATGTGATTATTATGGGATTATTTACTTTCTAGCATCTGATTTGCATTTTATGGACAATACAGCTACTACGATCTAAATTTTAAAGGGATGTTAACTGCTAAATAGAGAAAATAAGTGTTTATGCGGTAGTCACAGGCTATATGTTGTAGGTAAATGCCGTGGTATTTCATGATATGCTAAGCGTACCCTGTCACAAGCGCATTGTACGAAAATATATAACATTGATAGAAGTTGCTAAAATTAGTAACATATCCGATTAAGTTTTAAGGGGGGAAATGTTTTAAGTATATATACAGTGTAATATGCAAAAAGCTAATTAAAATATAAAGTGCAGTATTGTGTAAACAACTGTACTGAGTTCCATAATATGTATAATTATATAAATTTAAACAGTGAGTATATATAATATACAATGTGCAGTGTATATATAAAATATAATGTGTAAGGATGAAGTACAGTGTACAATGTATTTATAAAATATTATGTTAGCGTTTATTAAAATGTAAGTATAACACTATGCAAAAGCTGTACTGAAGTCTATACGATGAATAATAATATATGGTTAAATAATGTAAGATTCACTGCAAACACGTGATACACCGTGACTGTGTAAACAAAAATAACGGGTGACGCAGTAAATGAAGGTTTGCTTAGAGGACCCATGCGTAAAAATATTATAAACTATTTATGAATACAAGAAAGTATCGTTGATACAATAGGCTGCGTATTGTAAATAAATGAAACGCACGGTAGTAAAAGTAATTGTACCGAATTTTAAGTACACATTGTAAGATGTTGTATAAAGTACAAGAAAGCGTAGGGTGTATTATGAAACGAATCTCTTGTAAGTATAAAGACTTAATATAAAGGCATAAGCTGTATATAAAGTTATTGTACATATTGTATATAATGTTAATTGCATATTATGTGTGCCGCTATAGTCGGTATATAGTTGTTATGATATGGAGTATGGTATTGTATATGTACAAATAGTACATATTGTATTTTAGCGTAAGATGTATTTTGTAAAAACTTTTGCTTCCCGCTGGCTTTATGAAACTCGTAAGCGCACACGGGATCTTCGCTTCGCTCAGATACCCTTGCTCCACTTCGCTACGCTACGTTACGCATCCGTCCAAAAACATTACAGAAAATCCTCTACCGCTGGCTTCGCTACGCACCGCTGGCTGTAGTACAGTACAACAAAGCTTCCGCTGGCTCTGGCAACCAAGAAAGAACAAATAAGTTGGAAAACAAACTTCCCGCTGGCTTTATGAAACTCGTAAGCGCACACGGGATCTTCGCTTCGCTCAGATACCCTTGCTCCACTTCGCTACGCTACGTTTCGCATCCGTCCAAAAACATTACAGAAAATTCTCTACCGCTGGTTTCGCTACGCACCGCTGGCTGTAGTACAGTACCACAAAGCTTCCGCTGGCTGTGGCAACCAAGAAAGAACAAATAAGTTGGAAAACAAACGTCCCGCTGGCTTTAAGAAACTCGTAAGCGCACACGGGATCTTCGCTTCGCTCAGAAACCCTTGCTCCACTTCGCTACGCTACGTTACGCATCCGTCCAAAAACATTACAGAAAATCCTCTACCGCTGGCTTCGCTACGCACCGCTGGCTGTAGTACAGTACCACAAAGCTTCCGCCGGCTGTGGCAACCAAGAAAGAACAAATAAGTTGGAAAACAAACTTCCCGCTGGCTTTAAGAAACTCGTAAGCGCACACGGGATCTTCGCTTCGCTCAGATACCCTTGCTCCACTTCGCTACGCTACGTTACGCATCCGTCCAAAAACATTACAGAAAATCCTCTGCCGCTGGCTTCGCTAAGCACCGCTGGCTGTAGTACAGTACCACAAACTTCCGCTGGCTGTAGCGGTCAGTAAAACAAAGCTTACGCTGGCTATACATGGCTTATCACACACAGAACGATTACTCACTTTCAGCTCTCTTTCGATATTTTCACTTCTATACTTATAAACCCACATGTACGTCATTTTCAAAATAACATTCATCGAGACCTTGCTTTCACTGAACCAAGACCCTATCCTTACCGACCTACGAATAAAATGTGCATTTTCTCCACACACGACACCGCCATTCAAACCCATTCGAAATATCCTTTCGTTCACATAATTCCCTTTTTTAAATTACACCTCTCGCATTCCAAAGCACTCGATATTAAACCATTTTCCATACAAAAATCAATCACATACCTGGTTTCCATAAAATCCATTCGAAACAAAACACTCAAATCAATTACGTCACTCATTTTGCAACAAGCAACTCACTAGAAGACACGAACACAAAATTTAACTTTAAGCGCCGCATTTAAAATTGTTCCATATCGCAAGTTTCTTCTAATTTGTCAGGATAAATCACCTGACAACACCGCGTGATATATGCGTCACGAAATAGTCACATGACAAACGCGTCAGTAATTTGCAGCAATAACAGCTTGGCGCCTTTATCGCTGCAGCTTGGCGACCGTATCATGACCGTATCATGTTCTTCATATTAGCCCCTTTGGCTATGCCTCGAATAAAGAAATTCGGTAAAAGTAAGTATTATGGAGGTGTAAAAAGATCTGTAACAAGTGAAACGAATTACGATCAAATTAACGACAGTGCGTCAGGTAAAAAAATACATGTTTCTGAAATCGATGAGAATGCTTCTGTTAAAGGAAACTTTAATATTATTGTTAATATAGACATTCTAAAAACTTGTTCTGTGCAAAAATTGTGGTTCTGGTTTCGATGTGTATGAAGATGTTTGCAGTCGCAAAGATCTGGCAACACGTTTAGTGTTGTTCTGCATAAACTGTAGACATTCTACATCCTCTATGACATAATATGCTTCCAAAGTTTATGATATCAATATGCGATTAGTGTACTCAATGAGATACCTTGGTAAAGGCAAAAAAGCTGCAGATATATTCTGTGGAATGATGAATTTACCTCCTCCTGCTGTAAAGTTTGAACGGTATAAGGAAAAATTGATGAATGCCTTATATAATGTTAGTTCCAAATCAATGCTCTATGCAGTAAATGAAACTGTAGAATCACAGGATGGTGATACAGACATAGTTGCTGCTTTCGACGGGACGTGGCAGAAAAGGGGGCATACATTATTGAATGGAGTTGTGTGTGCCACTTCTCTTGAAAATGGAAAAGTTTTGGATATAGAGTGCCTAACTAAATATTGTTTTTTGTGTAAATCCAAAAAGGAAATTCCTTACGAGTGTGAAACAAATTTTCAAGGATATAGTGGCGGAATGGAAGCCGCTGGCGTTCTGAGCATTTTCCGTCGCTCAGAGGTCACACGCAATGTACGCTATGTGAAATACCTGGGCGATGGAGACTCTAAAGGATTTTTATCTGTTACAGACGCCAAAGTGTATGGCAATGATATTGAAGTCGAAAAGCTGGAATGTATTGGCCACATCCAAAAAAGGATGGTGGGGTCGACTTAGGTCTTTACGAAAAAAACTTAAAAATAATAAACTTGCTGATGGGAAAATTATTTCTGGTCGTGGACGACTGACTGACTGTGAAATAAATAAAATACAAAATTATTATGGTTTAGCCATAAGACGTAATACTAACAAGACAGTTGATGATATGGCTAAATCCATATGGAGTATTTATTTTCATAAATTGTCAAAAGATGACAATCCGCAACATGGCATGTGTCCTGTAGGACGTGACAGCTGGTGTGGCTTCAATCGAGCTAAAGAAATTGGTGAGAAGTATGTACATAGCCACTCATTGCCCGAAGCAGTTTTAACTGCCATAAAGCCAGTTTTTAGAAGCCTTGCTGATAAGAAGCTTCTAGAAAAGTGTTTGCATGGCTGTACACAGAACCCAAATGAGAGTTTTAACAGCTGTATCTGGGAAAGGGTTCCAAAAACAAAGTTTGTAGGCATTAATACACTAAAAATTGGTGTTATGGATGCCGTAATATGCTTCAATGATGGTATGTACAGCCGAACAAAGGTGTTTGAAGCAATGAATATTAATCCTGGCTCAAATATGAGAGCTTCACTTCGCAAAATTGACAAAACTAGAATTTGCGAAGATGAGATCAAAGTGCAAAAGCACACAAAAGAAGCCAGGAAACATAAAAAAATTATTAAAAAACAGGCAGATAATAAAGAAATACAACAACAACAAGATTACATGCCTGGAATGATTTAAAAATATTAAAATTTATAAAAATTGGGTATGTAAAGTGTTTTTTTAAGTTTTCTCAAAATGATATTTTTTCATCTTTTGGTACACTTTTTGAAAATACTATTGGAGCTATACATGTGAAACTTCACTGTATCATTAAAATGCTAGTTTTACATCCACTGAATTGAAAATTTTTTATATAAAAGTTATAAAATGTTTTTAATATGAAATGGAATATTAAAAAAAAAAGCATTTTTTGCTATATAAATTTTATAATTTTTTAAAATATATATGTATGCCTTTAAGAAAAATATATTGTATTCACAGTGTTAAACATAGTATATATAAGGTCCATGCAAATTTTGAAGGTAAGATCTTATTTAGTTTTTTAGTAAAGTGTACCTGAAAATACACTAGAATTTTTCATGGTAAAAAAAGTATGTTTTTTTGCATTGTTATATAAAATATCATTATAAACTTATATATGTAAATTTTACACCAAACTGCTCGCAATTACAGCATTCATCTGTGGTTAAAAAATTATTATAATATTTAAGTAACTAAAAAAGTTATGGCTACATAAACAATAGCAAAAATTTCGGCTTTTCCATTTGTCGAAAAGGTCCCTGTCCCCTTATGTTTGTTAGATGTTCTTTCTATTTAAATTGATTTTTTAAATTCTAATGGGTAGTTCTGTAAAAATAAGCCATAACTTTTGGATATATATATATATATATATATATATATATATATATATATATATATATATATATATATATATATATGTGTGTGTGTGTGTGTGTGTGTGTGTGTGTATTGTGTGTAGGTAAAGACATAGTATTTTTTTTGGGGGGAGGGCTTTATTAATAATGCAAAACTGTTGAATTCCACAAATTCTATCAATTATAATTTAAAAAAATATGCCCAATAACGAATAGCGGTAGAAAATTCCGTATGCTTGAAGATAAAAGAAAATGTATGTAACACGCCTTTCTCGGTGGGGTAAATGTGGCAGATATAAACACCAGTAAATATCAACAAATGTAAGTAAATAATTTTCATTCTTGAAAAGGAAGTTAAATAAAATACGTTGAAAATGAAAACTAATGCAATATTTCAAATACGCTGTCTGATTTTTAATTTTTTCGCAGCTGCTGTTAAAACATATCCTAAAATTTATTTTCTAGTTAAACGTAGTTAATTTTTAAAAAAAAAGGTGCGTTTATAAAAGTCTTAACAAGGCTATTACCATTTATTTTTACAAGTTAATATAAATGATCAACACTGAGGCCAAATTGGAAACGAGCCATTACTGTCTTTCACACCTGCGGAGATTCCTTTACTCTATTTTCAGCTGGCCTGCTTCCAAGGGAAGAAAAACACAGCAGCGAATGAAACTAGAAAAAAATAGAATGGGAATTCAAGAGGTCAAGAATGTAGTGTCAAAAAGACAAAAATTTAGCGTCTTTAGATTTGAGCACAGATGATAGAAAGATTATAAAACATTTCATTACTTTTTAGTAAGTTTCGACGAGACGTTTCAGTCGCTTTTATAACAGAAGGTTTGAAACTGAATACTGCTTCTCGAAAGAGAATTATATCTGACGTTCGTTGCAAATATGAAAACTTTTATTACAATGGGGTCGCTAAGTGTCTAAAATCCATTTAATTGGTTGGAATCGAACACGTAATGTTATGATTCGACGTTGCAATATTTCCCGAACAGGTGCGGCGTATCGAGATAGACGCGTGATGCTGACTCTTGTCCAAAAATACCTTTAATGTTTCGCGCGTGCTGTGAAAAGGATAGATTAGCCAGTTATTTCGTTTTTGAAATAGGGGGCTGTGCTTTATTGAGGTTGAAAGGAATTTAGAATATGCATTAGCTTTTCAAAGGCAATTAATAACGGTAGGGCGTTATTATTAATTACTTACACACACACAAACTCATATATATATATATATATATATATATATATAATTATGTGTGTGTGTGTGTGTGTCAGTCAGTCTCGTTATCTGGGGAATCTGGCATATAACATTGTTTCCCCTACCCTTGGGCAGAGTAAGACCGGCAGTTTGTAATATCGTTCACTGCGTCCCAATTTCTAGGACCTTTATCATCCTAAATTATGGAGAGCGTTTAATGAATTGAGTTTCAAGTGCAAGAACGTGTGAAAGCATAATTTTTGCGGGAAATGGATTACTTCAGCATTTTACACCCTCTCGATGAAAGTTTAATTTATGCTAGGCAAATTTATCTTTCACGAAGTGTCTTTCACTGATATATCATGCATGGATCGTGAAATGTCATTTTTGAGGCATGTATGAATGTTGAATTTGAGTAACAGTGGGGAAAGTATATTTTGGTCGGGTGTCTTTTTCATTGTTTAAATGAAACGGAAATAACATATTTCAATTTGAATTATTTAAGAAAACAATTTTTGTGTTCTGTGTTTTAAACGCACACGACTTCCTCAGGTGGACGAAATTTTTTGAATGAATAACGCAGCAAGGTAAAAGTTTTCTCTCTTTCTTACGCAGTACAATAAAAAAAAATCTTTCAAATCATAAACGTCAATAAATGGAAACATTTATCTACAGGTTAACATTGAATGTAATGTTGCTACAAGACAGCAGCCTCAATGATTCAATATAACTCTTTATTCCGTGCTGATCCCTCTGTTCTTTAGGATAATTCATACCTATTGAAATTACTCAGGTTCTACGATGTCAAATGTCTGTGCTCCCATTGAGGATGAATGCTTTCTCGTGACTCCCAAATTCCGTCTTAGAAATAATTTAGTTGTTCATCTTCGTCCTTCTTCTTAATATACTTTATATGCCATTATTCCTCATATTCTTAATTGCGTCATTCTTCCTAATGTGCTTAACTACGCGATCCTTGCTAATCTGATTAACTGCAGTATTCTTCTTAATCTCCCTAACAACGTCATTTTTCCTAATTTGCTAAACTATGTCATTCTTCAAGATCTACAAAAATACGTCATTCCTTCTTATTTGCTTAACTGCGCTATTCTGTTATATTTTCTGCCTAATCAATTCATTCTGCCCAATTTTCTAAATTACGTCATTCTTCATAATGTGCTTTTCTATGTATTTTTTCCCAATCTGCTATACTGCATAATTCTTCCTAATTTGCTAAACTATGCCATTCTTCCTAATCTACTTATCTACGTCATTCCTCTTAATTTTCTTATATGCGCTATTCTTTCAAATCTGTCTAATCATTTCATTCTTTATAATTTGCTAAATTATGTCATTCTTCCTATTCTCCCAAAGTACGCCATTTTTCCAAATCGGCGTAACTTCTTCATACTTCCTAATTTGCTAAATTACGTCATTCTTCTTCATCGGCTAAACTACGTCATTCTTTCTAATCTGCTTAACTACGTCCTTCTTCCTAATTTACTTAGGTATGTCATTATTCCTACTCTGCTTAACTACGTTTCTCCTCCTAATTTTCTTAACTACGTCATTCGTCTTAAAGTGCTTAAGTACGTCCTTCTTCTCAATTTATTTAACTACATCATTTTTTTAGGGCTGTGGAAGGTTTAACGAAGGATTTGTACCAAGAAAGAGGAACTGAAAAGTGAACTTAACAAAACAACTTTAGAGAAAAAAAAAATTGCTGTCGGGGTATCCCCGTCAGGAACGAAGTTCCTCACGTTATTTTTTCAACTCTAAACGTGATTTAATATGTAGATTTCTATTGATTATATATATATATATATACTGCGCTATTCCAAGAATGAGTGGGAATAGAAACGGCCAGCGCTTGTGCGGGGATTTGAACCAGGGACCTCTTGCTCCGTAGTGCGATAGTCCGATACTCCGTAGTCCGATGCGACAACCATTCAGCCACAGAGTCCTTGAGAAAAATCTCTTATGAAGGGGGCATAACAATTTTTCGTTACGTGACGATTTCTGGCAGTTCACTCTAATGTAAGCCACGTAAAAGAACTTCGTTCCAAAATTTTTAATGCAACGCCTTGCGAACTAAAAATTACCTAAAACATTTGTTTCAAGCTCTTTTTTACTGACTCAGTTTTAAATGATGTCCAATCAGTGGTAATTCATTCATACAAAATCAGGCTAGGAGATTCGAGTTAATCATTAAAGATAACACACGCGTGTTATATACCTGCAGTAGTCAAAAGTTTGAAAATAACCAGTCGCAGACTCAAAAATATGAGTTTTTTCTGAAGTTTAATATTTGAAAGCCACTGTTTTCTACGTTTGTAAATGGACCACGAAATTGCGTGAAGAAAAATCGGCACCACTGACTCATTTCACTAGTGACTACTCCGTAAGTTACGAGCTGCATATTAGGATTCTAGAAATTGAACGTAGCCTATTGCACTGCATTTATTTCAATATAAATAAGGTATGCAGTTCTTGCAAGGAAAGATGATTTCTGCTTCACGTATTTCCATAATTTATTTTTCATGTACTTAAAGTGAAAAGCTAATGAAGGGGGAAAAGCAAAATTCCTGATGCACTAAAGTCTCTTAGATTGTACCCATATTGGATTCGCTCAGATCAATTTTAACATATGGAGAAAATTTTACCATGGTTTTATCTACTTAGATTTTATTTTTAATTGTGCCCCGTAATAGTGAAATAATTCTTTCTTATTTGATTCCGAACACCTATAAAAATATACAGCGTACGCGGGGATCGAGCCAACCGTTTCTGGTCCTGAAGGTTAACTCACAAATCTCTCGGCTTGTCACTGAATTTTTAGATTTGATTTTATCCCTTTAACGGGCACAAGCCGTTTTCTTTCAAAATTTACATTTTGCGGTATAATTAGAGAAAATAAGCTCATTTATGACCAAAAAAAGTATTTTTTTAATTTTGTTGTTGTGGCTGTTGTTTATAACAGGGGTGGTAACATATTTACCACCGCCCAATACAAGCAATGACATTTTACTGACTTATTCAATAGAAAAAACATGAAATACAAATAATTTCACAAATAAATATGCATTTTTGTAAAGCTATTTATTAGCAGTTATTTCAAAATTAAAAATATATTAATTACACATGAAATAAGTGGTAGAAAAACCAAATACAATGTAAATTACAAATGTATTATTTTTAATCATTCTGATGAAACAGCATAAAACAAGGAGCTGCACACAATGGAGCATTACATGTTGAACATAACACTTTTATCCGTTTCTGGTTAGTTTTGGTGCTACAATGTTTGCACCTTCTGTATGTTTGCCCTTTTTCTGGCATGTGTGTACCAACATTAGTTGTTCTGATTCCCTGTGGAATGCCAATTTCCTTTTTATTTGCAACCCATCTTGGTAGCAACTTTCGCTTTTTACTGCAAAATCCTCCTATTAACCCACGAGCTATTCTTAACCTAACTTCTAGATGTGAATTTCTAGCTACGTTATGATTAGCCACATACAATATATAGAAATTTACTAAACTATCATCTAAAAGAAAGTAAAATATCCTGTGCCACCACTTCTTTGATCTTCTACTCGAGCTATACGAAGATTTCAAGTGGTTAAATTTATCCACTCCCCCCATACTTCTTGTATAATCTGCAATTGCTTTTGGGCAAGCAACTTTCTGTTTAGAGCCATCTTTCTGGGTTCTACTTACTTCTGTCATTTCATTCATATTATGGGCTGTTGAAAGAAGAGTAACAACCTTAGTATCCCGCCATTGCACTGCAACAGTGTCTCTACATGCCAACATCAGCGATTCATTTTTTTTGGTAATTTTTCTTTTTCTTCATGGGTTCAGGAAGGAATTTTCTACCAGTTCTGATGGTACCACTGGCGTATATGTTTTTTTGAAAACAGTGTTTCCATCAATGGAACTGAAGTGAAAAAAATATCAAAAACCATCAAAAGAGGAGAAGTAGGGTGCAAATCATTGGTAAGATTTGTTATAACTCTATATCCCAATCCTTCCGAAATGGCACCATCGTATTTTTTCCCTGTATAAACCTCAAATTGATACAGATACCCACTGGATGCGTCCGACCTAGCCCAAATCTTATATCCTCTTTTTACAGGCTTTCCTGGCATATACTGCTTCATGGTGGACCTTCCCTTGAATTTTACCATAATTTCGTCGATAGATTGTACTGAAGAGTTTGAATACTCTTATGGTGGTTCGTGTATACCACCAATATTGTAGAAGCCAAGTTAATCACTCTAAACTCATTAACAAACTTAACAACTTTATTCACAAAGTAATAGTATAGGCAGATTACGCCGACGTACACAACATACTTAAATTATGGCGCGAACCTGCTTTGATAAAATCAACTTTAAACATCTCGAGAGGTCTAAAAGAATTTGTGATAAATCGTAAATGAGGGAGCCATCGCCTCAGCCTCAACTTAAACACATCAGGCAAACTGGCAAATGACTAAAACAAACAAACCGAAAAAACTTAAGAACCTCTGACTCCCATCTGTCTGGCTATGGCTTATAACTGCTTACACAGCCAATCAGAGTTTGCTATGACGTTTGCTGCTTCGAAGCGATTCAATGCATAAGTTAACGTGATTCATTGAATATTTAATTAGTAATTAATCTTTCTAAAATGTAATCGGAAAATTTATACCATGGAGCACCACACACTCCCCCCGTAGAGAAGATTGAAATTTAGTTTTAAAATTTAAATCTAACAACTGGCTTTGAAATTCGCCCAGATTTACTTACTGTATTTTCCTGTCGGGGAATGTGTTGTTTCTCAGTGTCTCCATGTATTTTAGTTAATACATAAGCAGGCTTTACACGATCAATGCTTACAGATTGAGGTTTACCCTTGATACAAATCGTCAGTGTCTTTGGTTTTCTTGACACGACAGCATATGGTCCTTCATATGGTGGCGCCAAAGGAGGCTTCACATGGTCTGTCCGCAGGAACACATGTGTACAGTCCTTGAGATCCTTGAAGACAAAAACTGGTGGCTTGGCATGTCTTCCTGTCGTATTTGGTGTCAAGTTGGTCATATGGGAACTCAGTCTCTGCAACATCTCAGCTGGCTCGTCCTTCACCGGGTTACTCTGAAAAAACTCACCTGGAAGTCTTAACAGACCACCGAACACTAATTGTGCTGGGGCAGCCTTCAGATCCTCCCTTACAGTTGATCTGATAGCCAGAAGCACCAGTGGTAGAGCATCAACCCAATGTACCGGATCTACTGCCATCAGAGATGATTTAAGCACTCGATGGAATCGTTCCACCAATCCATTGCTCTGTGGGTGGTATGCCGTAGTCCTGCTGCGCCGGATCCCCAAGTACGTTGACAGCCTATTAAAAAGTTGAGACTCAAAGTTTGGTCCGCGGTCTGTCGTTACCACCTCGGGAATACCATAACGAGCTATCCAAGTAGATAAGAAAGCATCCGCTATGGTTTCTGCCCGCTGGTCCGGAAGTGGCACAGCTTCAGGCCATCGCGTCTGGCGATCCACACAAGTCAGCAGATACCGGTTGCCTTTGGATGGAGGTAGGGGCCCAACTATATCTATGTGGACATGAGAAAACCTATTTGTTGCGACGAATGTTCCCAGAGGCGCCTTGTTGTGTCTGGTCACCTTGACTCGCTGGCACTGGTTGCATTGTCTACACCATTCTGCACAATCTTTCCTCATGACCGTCCACACGAACCGTTGTTGGATGAGTCGCCAAGTTCCTTTTACACCAGGATGTGAAAGTTTGTGGTTGGCTTCAAAAATCCTCCGTCTCCATACTCTAGGTACAAATGGTCTAACTAGGTCGTGAGACACATCACAATACAATTTTCTTTCACAGGCAGGTAAAGCAATTAACTTTAACTCAAGACCTCTTACCTCCTTTGAACGCAACATTTGTTGTAAATCGGGATCCGTTGCTTGATCCTCGGCAAATAAATTAAAATCAATTGAACTATTTAAATTCAAAGTGTATATTCTGGATAGTGCGTCGGCTACTATATTTTGTTTTCCTGGCAAATATTGGATATCTGCAGTGTATTGGCTAACAAGTTCTAAGTGTCTAACCTGTCGAGGGCTAGCACTTGTTAATTTTTGGTGAAGTGCGAAGGTTAAGGGTTTGTGATCAGTGAAGATCGTGACTGTTCTTCCTTCAAGCATGTGCCTAAAATGTTTTACTGCAGAATATACCGCCAACAGTTCTCTATCAAATGCACTGTATTTAGTTTGAGTGGGGGTTAATTTTCGTGAAAAGAATCCTAATGGCTCCTCACCGTCCTTGGTAAGTTGAGAAAGAACGGCACCGACTGCTCGGTCCGACGCATCGACAGTTAACAATAGGCGTGCGCTGGGAGCTGGGAATTTCAGTGCATTTACCTCCGAAATAGCTTTCCTACAAGTTTCGAATGCATTTATTAATGGTTCTGTCCACGGTATTGGAGTCATATCCTTTTTCTTTCTGTTAATTATGAGATCAAAAAGCAATGCCTGTTTCTCCGCAATATTAGGCAAAAAACGATGATAAAAATTTAAAATTGCTAGAAAGGTCCGAAGTTGACTGATATTGTTTGGGCGAGGGTATTGCTGTAATGTTTGGACCTTTTCAGGTAGCGGCTCAATTCCCTGCTTTGAAATTTGAAAACCCAAAAATGGTATTTTGTCAACTCCGAATATGCATTTCTGGAGGTTTAAAATCAGGCCATGTTGACTTAGAGTTGAAAAAAGTATTTCTAAGTGTTTTTTGTGCTGCCTCTCGTTATCAGAAAAGACAAAGATATCGTCAAGATATGACAAACAAAAATCCAGGTCTCTAAGTATGCTGTCTAGATAACGCTGGAATGTGTTTCCACTGTTTCTCAAACCGAATGGCATTTTCCGGAATTCAAACAAACCTATAGGGGTTGTCACCGCGGTCTTAGGAATGTCTGTAACCTCAACCGGAATCTGATAGTATGCTCGAACCAAGTCGACTTTCGAAAAAACCTGTTTCCCCCGTAATCCCATAACTACATCATGGATGTGTGGGAGGGGGTAGCGGTCGGAAGTTGTGACCTTATTGAGTGCCCTATAATCTCCGCATATTCTCCAAGTTCCGTCCTTTTTCTTCACAAAATGAATAGGGCTGGCCCATGGGCTTTTAGAGGGCTGAATAACACCCTGTTCCATTAGAGCTTTAAATTCCAACTTCAATGTTTGAAGCTTCTCGGGGTTCAACCTACGAGGTCTCGAAAAAATGGGTTGTCCTGTGGTTTCAATACAGTGCGTTACCGGAAAGTTTTGCAAATTATTATTGCAATGCACATTCGGATTGAAAAGTTTTGGAAATCGCGCTAGAATTCTTTCGTATTCAGTTTTCCCCTCCAGTGGAGTAAGTTTTAAACTAGGGCCAGTCCCTGGATATCCCGATACTGCTAACGCTGTAACGTTATCTGTAACTTTTTTATTTTGTACATCCACCAGGATACCATAATGGTTAAGGAAGTCGGCTCCTAGAATTGGCGTGGTAATGTCTGCCACCACCAAATTCCAACTGAATGCTCGACGAAGTCCAAAATCTAACTTCAAATTGACTGTACCAAATGTTTTGATAACAGAGTTGTTTGCAGCATACAATTTTAAATCCTGCACAACTCTATTTCTTGTTAGCTTTTGGGGAAAACAGCTTAATGCTGCCCCCGTGTCCACTAAAAACTTAGCACCTGTATTTTTCTCGTAAATAAACAACCGGCTTCCGAAACCACGCTCATCTGGTGCCGGTATTCCAGATGTGCCTAGGCGTTTTCCGAAAAATTACATGGCGATACACATTTTTTAGCTAACCTTCCGAACTTCCGGTGGTACCAACACCTTTCTGTTGAAGTAGAAAAATGGGGTTGAGATCTAGCTTCATTCCTCGTTTTACTGCGGTCACGTTTCTTAAAGTACCTAGAACGACCGTTGTATTGTGTACTTTTACTTTGCGCCTCCAATTTAGCTATTCGTGATTTTAACTTTTGCAACTGTGTTTGAGGGGTTTGGGAATCAACGGGAGCTAAAAACTCTCCCGAGGTTTCATAAACTTTATCAGCTACTAGAGCAAGCTTTGAGTTATCTTGCATATCGTCCACACAAGCACTTAAAATTTGTCGGATGTTAATGGGTAATCTCTGTAACCAGAGTTCTCGCAATGCGGTATTATTAAGTTTTCCCCCATTTAAACTATCCATTTCGCAAAGTAGCTGTGAAGGTCTTTGATCCCCTAAGCATAATCCACTAAACAACTTTTTAAGTTTCAAACTCTCAGATTCCTCATAATAGGATAAAATGCTATTTTTTAGAGTGATGTATGCATTTTCTGAAGGGGTATTAAGTACTATATCACGTACACATTTAAGTATTTTTGTATCCAGAGCGGCTATGATTGAATGAAATTTTGTAGAATCCTCTGTTATACCCGCATTTTAAATTGAGCTTCCACCTGTCGGAACCATAACGCAGGATCAGCCTCCCAAAAAACCGGGGCTTTAAATGCCACCCTACATATGTCGGCATCCACATTCAAATTAGTATTAGGCATTTTCCTTTCTTTAAATAATATGTATGCAATACGAAAAAATACAGTTTATACTTTTGGGAAATTTGTGTATATATTAAAAGCGTACTTTAAGCTATAAAAATACCAAAAACACTATCACACAAATGAGCATTCTTCTGTATAAACATTACATGCAAATTTTCTTTGAACTCAATCAAATATAAACACAGATTACAACTTCAAGAGGTCAAGAGTTAAGGTCAAAAATTATAGCCTACCTGCACCTGTGTTGACGAAACCACTTCAAAATTTGCGCTGATGAAACCTGCATCAAAAAATTTATACTGCTTCAAACTTGCAACGTCATCCATTACGAAGTCATCAAAAAGGGGGTGTTGCAAACAAGTGTTCGGTATTCTAGTAGAACTGTCCAAAAGGTCACCACTATATGGTGGCTCGTGTATTTTATTGGGCTCGTGCTCGTGTATTTTTATGGTGGCTCGTGCTCCTGAAATTTTTTTTCAAAATGGGTTATCAAAGGACATACTTTGTACAATTCGTTAAATCCTGGCTCATTTCTAGGAACAGCTTTTTGATTATCATTACCATACAAATTTGAAATGATTATTTTAAATCTCTTTACAGGCATTATTGACGATATTTCTTCGTTATTAAAAAAAGGATCAGAAGACCAGTACAATTCTAAAGTAGCAACTTATTAATCCCCATCATAATTAATATTCCCAAAAAAGCCTGCAGTTTATCTTGCGTGAGGGGAGTCCAGTTTTTATAATTTTCTTGCTCTGCGTATAAATTTGTTTCATCCATAATTTTTTTCATAATTGTAGAATAAAAATACCAATTGAAATATTCAATTGGCTGTGATAGCCTCGTGAAACCTTGATATGTAGGCTTACCAGCAGTGTCAAAGTTTGGTATAACTTTAGGCTGTTGTCTTTCTGACCATAAGTACTCGATATCAGGGTTTTCATTTTGAGTGGAATCTTCAAGAGTTTCTTCATCTTCTGAATCACTATTTGGTTCACCATTTCTACCATTTGGTGGTAAAAAATCAGGATCATCTACTGTATCGTCGTAATCATCACTGTTCATCCGATCTGAAAAAAAAAAGGTTCTTAATTAGCATTATATTTTAAAAACATTTATTTGACCTGAATTATTATCATTACTTATACAATAAATAAATTGCCTGCATTTTGGAAATTATCCTCTGAATCAGATTCAAAGTTTCGGGATAAGATATCGGGATTATCCACTGCATCACTAATGTCTCCAATGTTTACAGAATCTAAAAAAATATGCATTTATTAATTTTTAAAATTAACATATTTATAAAATATAATTTTAAAATTTTATGAAATATTTTGGTAAATTTTATATTTAATGAAAAAATGATAAAATTTTTACAATTTATAGTTTTACTTAATTTAAAAGCATTTTTTTTTACAATAAATTACCTCCATTTTGGAAATCCTCTTCTATATCACCTTCATTTTCGGAATCTTCAGGATCCGAAGACAGAGCAAAATAAAGAGCTAGAGCTTCTTCGGCACTTAGACTTTTCTTTTTTTTTAATGCGTCCATCTAAAATATTAGAAATATACATTGTAAAATATACATTGAGTTACTTTCTTTTATTAAAAATCACTTGAAAAGTCTTATACAAATATTACTTTTCTTACATTCAATTTCGAATTATTATTTCTAAATAACTAAATATTTATGTATTCCAAAACAAATAGCTAAAATATTCAACCCTTTCAGTCTCAAAAGTTTATTACTCATTCTAAAAATATGAAATTCCTGAAATTAACTCATTTTATGTCCAGTATAAAAGAACAGAAAGAAAAATTTTTTTTAAAATTATTTAATCAAAATTTTAAATGATTCCAAATGGCATCATTGGGAATTAAGTAGTGCTTGAGTTAAAAATAGAGTTGATGCCATTTGGAATCATTGGGAGTTGATGGTAGGTGGAAAAAATTAAATATTTTAATGTATTTTGATCTATACATGTATCTGAAGCAAATAATATATTTTAATGAATAAAAAATATATTTTAATGAATTTTAACAATCTAATATATAAAAATGAATGTTTGTATCTCTGTAATTGTATAGAAATCCACAGTTTAGGAGCAACGATCGTGAAATTTTACATTCAGGCGTCTTTAAAAACAGCCGAGGGTCTGAAGAACTTCAAAAATCGAAATTAATTACCGTTGATTTTTAATTAATAAAAAACCAAAAATTTTGAAACTAAATGTAAGATGTTACACTTTGTGGAATCACCACTCTGAATATGGCGTCCACGTTAGGGTTAGCTGAAGCGAACAGCGAGCGAAAAGATAAAATAAATAAAATCAAAAAGTTTCAAGTTACATATTAAGCCAGAATAATAAATGAAAATAATAATCTTTCAAGTCAGATTTTATACTCTAAAATAAATCGGATCCAACGGCATATTGACACTATCACACGCGATGGAAAACTCGAATCAACCACGCTAAGTGTCACAAGATCATTTTTAATCGCTACTGCAACCCCCCTCGCTTATGTCTTTGTGTCTATTGAAGAGTTAAAGACTAAGCTTCTATCCTGCTAACTTATTTCTAACTTAAAACTCCTCTTACTCCATAAATACATGTATATTCACCAACCCATAGCAACTTTCCAGTAATTTTAGTACAAATATTCTCCTATTTACACAATACACCAGCATGTTATTGTGGCGCATTCGGTAAGAGCGTTCATTTACTACACTACACGGAGCGGGTTCGAATACCTATCGTGCAGATTTTGCTAAACCTGTATTTTCAGCTTTTATTTTATTATTTTTTAAATTATTATTATTATTATTTTTATTTATTATTTTTTAAAATTATTTTTATTTTATTTTATTATTTTTAAAAATTATTATTTTTATTTTATTTTATTTTTCATATTATTAATGTGTATAACATTTCGTATACTTTTTTTTCTATGTTATTTATACTGTGTTTATTTTTTTAATGGATTTTGGTAGGTTTATTATAAATTTATGTATTTTATGTTTTACTTTTCAGGAATTTTTGCTCCAATGATAAAGGCTAAATCTTTTCTATGTTATTTATACTGTATGTAGTTTTTAAATTGATTTTTGGTTAACAAACATTCGACAATTTGACATTTTTACTTTTCAGCTTTACTTTCCTAAAGACAATTTGACATTTTTCCTTTTCAGCTTTTAGTGGTTTATTATAAATGTATATATTTTATGCTTTACTTTTCAGGGTTTTTTTGCTCCAATGATGAAACGCTAAATCTAGCTGAATTCTGAAGAAATTATTGTAAATTTAGGGTTTTTATGTTGGGTTTTCTTTTTATTCATGTGTATAACATTTCACATGCTTTTTATTCTATGATATTTATACTGTGTTTAGTTTTTAAATTGATTTTGGTTAACAAACATTCTTAAAATCCTGGGCAACGCCGGATAAATTATCACCTGTGTAGGTTGATAATTTATAAATTTTAAAACTGTTACCACATGTATATTTACAGATCCACAAGAACTTTCCAATATTTTTAATTAATAAATAACCAACAACTCTCGATTCACAAGCGTACAGTAGATGGCGCCACTATTTTAATTTTTTTTGTGTCTATTTCGTTGTTATGTGACGATAAATTTATTTAAAGTACCAGATAAAGAAATCACATGATCAGCGTTTAATAAATTAAATTGTAAAAATTAATCTTTAAAAATTCACCAAAAATTAGAAAATGGAGGTAAAGATGCGAAAAGAA
This sequence comes from Dolomedes plantarius, assembly GCA_907164885.2. Taxonomy (NCBI): domain Eukaryota; kingdom Metazoa; phylum Arthropoda; class Arachnida; order Araneae; family Dolomedidae; genus Dolomedes; species Dolomedes plantarius. The sequence continues at coordinate 49,791,595 of OU015502.1, read as the reverse complement.
TTTCATTTTAAAGGAATTTTTATGATCTTTTTCGTGATATAAATTTTACAACCCTCAAATTATTATTTTAAATGCAAACTTGACAAAAGTTACAAAAACAGATTAAAAATTTAATTTAAAAAAATCTAAGAAGAATTTTTCAAAAATCTTTCTTAGTGCACCCCTACATTATAAGAAGAATCGCCATGCAAAATTTCAGTCCTTTAGGTTCAACGGTTTGGTCTGTACTTTGTATGTCAGTCAGTCAATCAGTCAGTTAGTCAGTTACGGAACTGTTTTATATATATATAGATTTTTATTACTATCTCTATATCGTAACGTTAACTTCATGCACACACATTATTTTTAACTGGCATTCAATTGGCTGTTAAAACTTTATATTTACATCCTATTTAAAAGAAGTAGGGTGTAAATTGTAGGGTGGAAAGTTGGTAAAATTAAAATTTTGTGCAATGTATTTTAATTTCTCGATTAAAAGTAGTTTTTTTCTAAAAATCAATTTATTTCGTTTGAAAAGCTAAATATTTTATGCACGCGGTTTATATTATTATTACTATCTTTATATCGTAACGTTAACTTCATGCGCGAGCATTATTTTCTTATGTTTTTTTTATTATTATCATCTTTATAATAGCTTTATTTTCATATGGTTTTAAGCAACTATCGTTTTTATTCATATTATGTTGGTTTTTTATTAATTAAAAATTAAGGGTAATTAATTTCGATTCCGGAAGTTCTTATCTTTATTTTCATATGCTTTTTCATTTACGAATTATTCAAATGTTGGTTAAAAAACTTTTGCGTAATTTATATATTTGTGTGTGTTTAATTATTGAAATTAATAAATTTATATTTCTGGAGAGGATGTTTCAGATTTTAGTGGTACTATGATGAAAGGCTGAATATACCAAAATTCTGAGGAGTTTATTATGGAGAGAAAAGGAATTTAATATGTAGAGGATGTTTATAGGAGTTAAATGTGGAGAGGAGTTGAATGGTTTGCAGCCCTCAATCAAACACTTCATTTTTTTAAGAGGCAACGCTGCAGTCATATCATTGTTCTATTGGAAATTTCTGCTGAACCTGTAATTGCAGCTTTTTTTTACCCCAATGATGAAAGGCTAATTCTAGCTGAATTCTGAGGAGTTTATTATAAATTTATATATTTATAGATTTCACAAGGTTTTTTTTCTATGTTATTTATACTGTGCTTAGTTTTAAATTAATTTTGGTTAACAAACATTAGAGAATTTGACATTTTTACTTTTCAGATTTTAGTATTAAAATGATGAAAGGCTGAAATTCTGAGACGTGTATAACATTTCACATATATTTTTTATGTTATTTATACTGTGTTAATTTTTAAATTGATTTTGGTTAACAACAAACATTCTTAAAATCCCGGGCATCGTCGGGTACTTCAGCTAGTGTATTTTAATAATTATTTTAATTTATTTTACATGAAATTTTTTAAAACAATTATTAATTTTGTTAAGGCAAAGTGACACATTGCATTTTTCACACATTGTTCTGGTGTACGATTTGATACACAATTTACATCTTCTTTTTCCTTCTATAGGAAGAGGCCAGTGGCCTAAATTGTCAAATCTGACATCAGCAATGGGCGATCTGACATCAGCAATGGGCAATCTATCGATAAAAATTCCGATTTTCTTTTTGGCATGTTAAAAGATTTTGAAGCAAATCAGTAGAAGTATACTTACATTCAATTAATACTATTCAAGTATTCAAATTTGGTACAACCATGTGCTACAACCGGTAGCAATCGTAAATAAACGTTTGGAGGTGTTGAGTTGCGCACCTCATTGATAACTCCCAGTGATGCCATTTGGAATCACTCGTTTTTGAAAAAATATGCAACAAATATTTCGGATAATTTATTTAAAAAAATTGCCAAAATATGATTTTTACACTTATTTAAAAATGATAAGAGGCTAATTTAAACATTATTATTTTTTTAATTACATCTAAAATGAAATTGATTTTAACGTGTTTTTAGATTTCAGTTGACACTCAAACATCAAATATTTCTTCCTTTACTGGAATAGTGCTGCCATCTAGAGGGTAAAGGAAAAAATAATTTTGAATACAAAAATGTACAAATATTTCAATAAAATTTATTTGATATCAGTGGCTGTTCTGGCGGCTGAGGAAAAAAATTCTGAATATCATGATTCCAATTGGCATCACTGGGAGTGAAAGGGTTAATTATATTAATAATAATAAATTTTATAAGTAAATGATGTGATATATATGTATAAGCATAAATATAAACATATAAATCAAGTACTATGCTAAGTAAAATGCATTCCTGAAAGAAATCAATCAGTTGCAATCCAGGCGGTTGTAAATTATATACCACCCCTATAATCGCTATGCAGGCAATGGTAAATATGTTACCACCAATTATAAATACGCACAAATAAAAATATTTCGCATTAATTTTCAAAACACTTCTATTATATCTTCTAGCTGAAATCTAGCTATTATATCTTCTAGCTGAAATCTAGCTATTATATCTTCAAGATACACAAAATATGATTACATAATTTCTAACGTATTTTTATTCATAATTACACTGAGAGATAGAAAAAAACACGTGCTTACCTTCGACATTTTGCTCGAAAACTGATAAAAAGAGGAAATTTAGCAGTTTACGAGGACCCTACTACCATCTACAGGCTGAAACGTGAAGCGCTGGTTCCGAAGGATGTTTTCTGCTAAGGGGCGATGGTATATAATTTTCCACTTGGTGCTGGGAATCACAAAAGGTGGTGGTAAGATATGTACCACCGTCTTAAAAATGGATATATCATCACATGGTACAACTTATACTGGAATTCCGCGGAATTGCCTCATCCGAATGAGTTAAGAGTTTTTGTGTATATATATATATATATATATATATATATATATATATATATATATATATATATATATATATATTTCCACGGCGGCCAATGATAGTTTCGAAGAAAAAAGGTCTCTTTCGTAACCTTGACTCTATGGAATCTTGAATCGGTTTGAACAAAATATAGCCGTTTAGAGAGGTGGTGAACTAGACGTTTCCCTGTATATATATATGAAATATTATCATTCAACCTTCATTAATTAAATGCCTATTCGAAATTTTCCCGTGTTGTTTCAATAAAGAATCGCCCCTTAATCCAAATTCTGACCTAAAGATAACGAAATTAACCAACTAAATTATCCCCTAATGCACGTGTAAAGAGTAAGTTGTATTCAAAAACAGAGTGATGTAATCCTACTCGAATGTTCAATGATATTCCAAGATATCACCTCATCTGACGTGCGAGATCAGATGATCTCAGTTAAACAATTAAAAGTTTTGACGCTCTGGCATTTTCGAGGCGAACGAGTATTTTCTGCTGATTTTTGTGTTCTGCAGGTGTCCGGGTAACATGTCTTTTTAGCCCACTGCGTTCCTTTTTCGTTTCTTGTGCTGCTCCTGAGTGTCCCGAATGTTTGATTGTGAAAATATGTTATAACTGTGTCTAAGTGTAGAGGCATGACGAACAGATGTATATCCGTCCAGTGAATATTCCATGAATAAATACAATTTTATGATGATGGGATTACGCCTTATCATTCAGGCCATGAAATTATGCATGATGTTTTATGCGTGTCTCCCCGGTGCACGACTACCCAGCAACTCAACGATATCATTATAATGAATGTTATCACTTTATATATATATATATATATATATATATATATATATATATATATATATATATATATATATATATACTAGCTGAAAACCCGCACTTCCCTACGGAGTACATTCAAATTAAATACAACGGTCAATGTATGCAATTAATGGTAAAAAAATAAATAAATAAATAAATAAATAAAAAATAAATATATATATAAAATAAATACGATGATCAATGTATACAATTCATGTAAAAAAGAAATATTTATAAAAAAATCGTAAGAGATATTTTTATAGACAAAATAATGTAGAAGAAAATATTCAAATTAAATCTAATAGGACCTACTAAAGAATACAGTACAGTTAATATAATACAGTTTGAGGAACATATATTTTACTGTACTTTAATATTTTTTTTTGGATAATGTCCAATCGTCTGCCGCATTTGCAAGAGGAAAAATATTTTTTGTCTATTTCATTGTTATTGACGTGACGGTAAATTTATTTAAAGTACCAGAAAAAGAAATCACGTGATCAGCATTTAATAAATTAAATTGTAAAATTTTATCTTTGAAAATTCACCAAAAATCAGAAAATAGAGGTAAAGATTCGAAAAAGATTTCATCTTAAAGGAATTCGTATGATCGTTCCCGTGATATAAATTTTATAACCCTCAAATTATTATTTTAAATGCAAACTTAAAAAAAATTCGTAAAACAGCTATAAAATTTTATTTAAAAAAATCCAAGAATAATTTTTCAAAAATCTTTCTCAGTGGAGCCCTACACCATAAGAAGAATCGCCATGCAAAATTTCAGCCCTTTAGGTCCAGCGGTTTGGTGTGTGCGTTGTTTATCAGTCAGTGAGTCAGTCACTTACGGAACTGTTATATATATATAAATATAAATATATATTCGTATACAATATATGTTATTAAAAAGTAGGGAAAAAAACTTCTTGGATGCATGCTAAAGACCAATAAGGTAGAAAATACAAAATTCGAAGAAACGTAGTGAAAAAAGAATATAATAATAATATATAAATTATTATTTCAAGATTTCATTTGTATACAAAGCTTGAAAGGTTTAAAGATTCACTATGTTATATAACGTAAAACACAGCTGAGAAATGTATAATTCATATACAAATTCAAAGGCCGATTTCATAACATTTGTTAAAACACATGTATAGGGAATAGCTACTACAACTGAAATGTATCTAGGCGTGAATGTAACATGCTTTGTCTTTTCCAGAAGGACAATTTCTAAAAATTTGCCCACTACTTAACGAAAACGAATTTCAGCATTAATTGCTACGCTTATGTGTTCATTTAGCTACGGACAATATATATATAGAATTACTTCTCAGTTATCCGTAACTTCATGTACAAAAAATAATAATATTAATTATATATATATATATATATATATATATATATATATATATATATATATATATATATATATATAATTTCGATGGCAGATAGCATAATATTGTTAAAACACGTGTATAGATAATTTCCACTCCTACTAAAATGTATCAGGAACGTGTTCAAATTTTCCAGTCTACCTTCAAGGAAGGATAATTTCCAAAATTTGCTCATCACTTACTTTAACGAGAACGAATTTTCAACTATTTAATTGGTGCTTTTTGCCCCTTTAAATATATATAATTATTTTGCAGTTAACGGGAACTCCACGAGATAAATTCATATTTGACTGTAAAACTCAACGTTAAGAATTTTAATAGTGTTTACCGTGAAAGAGTGATTATCTGACAGAATTTCTCATTAACTTATCGAAGCTGAGAGACGATTAATGGGGATTTTCTTCCAATTATTGCCCTAATAAACATTAACAGAAACAATAGCGAGTACGGTAAGCACAAATTCCTCTTTTAAAAGCTATTCTCCGAAGCTGCGACCATTAATAACTTATTGCTAGTTTTACGTAACTAACTAAGCGGATTCGGGCTCTCTCACTATGCACCCAGTTTTAAAACGGTAGACGCCAGTTCAATGATAGACTGAGGCGTAATTTTTCAGATAGAGGCGAAGCGGACAGGTAATTTAGAGCGCAGAAATGAACGGACAAGCTAGGTGTTGAAATTTGACTGGTAAAATGTGCATTAGATGATCAATGTGTTAAATTGGGGAAATATTGCCAGCGATTTTTGGGAGTAAAATTAAATACGAAAGTGCATTGTTGAAGATGATATATATATATATATATATATGATATATATATATATATGATGATATATATATATATATATATATATAATTATATATATATATATATATATATATATATATATATATATATATATATATATATATATATATATACACATACACTGCCCTCCAAAAGTTAATGTACAGCATGTGGTTTATATCTAGTTTAAAAATGAATGAACAGAGAAACAAGAAATTCGAACGAAATGTGCACTAAACAGTCCTTTATTAAATACGACAAAGAAATTTACGTAAGTTACAGCAAAAAAAAAGGACTCTTGGCAGAAAACTCCATCATTGGGGAAAGCAGCAGATCACATTTTTATGAGGAAAATGTCATGGAAACAGAAAAAAAAAGTTTGCTAATAAAGAGTATGTCCACCCCTAGCTGTAATACATTGTCGGCACCGACATTCTCGGACACCGAAATGGGAAGCGAAAGCAAGACATGATGTAAACCATGTTTCGGTTCAGGTAACGGCCTTGAAGGACGCCTTAAAGCAGCAACGTGTCTGCCAAGGTAGCCCCAAACATGATTTATCGGATTCAAGTCATGCGATCGAACTGTTCATCCCATTCACTCCAAACTGTGACCCTCACGATAATCCTATACAAGCACAGCTCAGTAAGGTCTTGCATTATCATCCCTTACAATGAATTCGTTGCCAATAGTCGCGGCATATGGACGGACATATAGATCTAACATCTCGTCCCGATAGCTTACAACAGTCAGAGTTCCTCTATGAAACACCTGCAGGTCAGTGTGACCACCGTGAGGGATTTCAGCCCATAGCATGATTCCTTCACCTCTGTAACTATGTCTTTCAGCAATGTTGGATTGGTTGTATCTGGTTCCTTGTTTCCTCCAGATCAGCAGACGCCCTAAATCGCTCTCTAGTGTGAACCTGGACTCATCCGTTAAGAATACAGCAGACCATTGCTGTCTTGTCCAGGAAACGTGTTATCTTGCCCAGCATAAACGAACACTCATCTGAAGTCGGTTAAGCGGAACACACACAACTGGTCGTCTTGCATAGAGACCACAATTAATTGTGAAGGCGTCTTCGCATAGTAGTAGCGGATATTCTTGTTCCTGAAGCGATAAAACGATCTGAAACAGGCTGAGTTACAGTAATGCTTCTCCTTCTAAGCTGTATATATACCCTATATATATATATTTATTTATAAATAGTATACATATATATATATATGTATATTCATAAATAGTTCTTTATATATTCTCTTAGCTTTTTACTTAGCTACTATACTACTTGCAATATGCTTTGGTTTTTTATATATTAATTATAATTAACCTAATATGTTGGTTCAATTGAACTTATACTTTCTTCTTATCATATTATGAGTTATAGTAAACCAATTTTATAGACTGGCAAATTGGCATTTCGTACTAATGATGTCAATTCTCGGTACATTGATACTTATTGGGATATCAATGTATTGTCAAACAGTTACCAATCATCTTCATCCTCTTTCTCTGTGCCCTCTCCATGTTACCAAGTCAGGCAAAAGACATTGGTTTTTGATAAATGCTCTAATAAGCTTTGTAAAACTTGTCCCCTAGCACACAATTTACAAATTCAAGTATATTCACAAAAACAAAAATTCTGTAATACTTATAATCGCATATACAAAATCCCCTGTAGTTGTTGTCATATGGAACGTATAGGACAAACTTCTAATCCACTACATATTAGAATAAATTTACACCGTTCTAATATAAAAAAAATATAACACACTAAATAGTCAACCATTAAACAATGAATTTGATCATTTCAAAAAACATAATTTTGAAAACATTGTTATCTCCATTGTTGATATAAGTAAATCACCCTCTGAAAGGTCATATTATGAATATATATATATATATATATATATATATATATATATATGCAAAAGGATAAAACTATCTTTCCATATGGCCTTAATCAAATTTATAAACAGAAAAATATAGTTAAATTTAATTTTACTGATGTGTCAGCTCATCCTATTTACCCTCAACTAATCGAAGATACTAAGACATCAAAAATAACTAAAAGAGGTAAAAGTTAGAATAAAAGTAAAACTTTTGATTGTAACTTGCTTTAATAAGTTACTTTAATTAATGCTTTAATAAGTTTTCAGGAAACGTTTATTATTGATTATCAATATAAAAAATTAAATTCTTGGATATTTTCTATCGTTAAAAACATATCATTAAGCTATATCAACTATTTTTAAGTTCTAAAATAAAGAATTATCATCATCAGCATCTGGTATATGATTTAATATTAACACGGGCTAATCATTTAAAAATAAACTTATATAAAAAACAAAATACAACTAATAACACTTATTGTGTACTCAATTTTACCAACCATAAACAAAATAATATAAATTTCAATAGTATATTTGATAAACTTCATGATATGTTTCGTATAAATGATATAAAATTAAAACGTGCCTTTAAATATACTCTGCCTGTAGGTAGACGTATATTTAACTATAATCAGGTCTGAAAAATTTTTTTCTCAATCAATGAATTTAAAATGTGTATGTCATCAGCCCAATTACAATAGTTATGTTGATACGGCACATGTTCATGTAATAAAAGGCAATTTGGAAATAGTGGATAATTTAGCACTGCGAGAGTTGATGAGTTTGGGAACTAAGTATAGATCACCTAGTATTAATACTAATAAGAAAATAATAAGTTTCTTAAATGCTGATTTAGATAAATTTATATACAAAATAGCAATTAATTATTCTATACTTACAGAAGCCTTCAACCAATGGAAAATTAATTTACTAAAATTAGTACATACTAAACTACCCAATAATAGTAATAACATTAATAATTCCTATAAACACTTCAAAAGATGCTATAACAAAATTACAAGAAGACTTCATAATCACTGATGTAGATAAAGCAGCCAACAACTATGCAATTATTTGTAAAAAAGATTTTACCATTAGTTTAAAAAAACATCTAGAAAATAGTGATCTTTTTCAGCCATTAAAAGAAACTACTAGTATTAGTATTAAGAAAATAATAGCAAAATATGAACTACTAGGTATATCAACAAACAATTATCTTTTTCCATATATTACTTTAGTTCCTAAATTTCACAAAACTCCTATTGCTTTGAGAACAGTAACCTGTGGCCACAACATTTATGCTACTAAAGCAAGTGTAATATTATTAAATTACCTTAAATTAATCTATAAAAATATAACATCTGGTGTTTGTGGTATAATTGATAATAGCTTTAGTCTAATTAAAAAACTACAAACATTAGATAATTGTAAAAATGTAGTAACTTATGATTTTAAAGATCTATTTAATAATATCGATATAATTGATTTCAATAGAATAATCATAATGTTAGTACAAAATAATATTCAATACTTAGGCAACGAAATTAAACTAACTTGTTTCAATAGGCTCCTAGATTTAGTAACTAAACATAATTTCATAGTTCATAATAATAGTATATACTTACAGTCCAAAGGTGTATCAAAAGGTGGTAATGCTTTAAGTATGCTAGCTAATTTATACTTATATTATTTTGAAATTAATAATATAGAACATTGCAATTACAATATATTTAGGTATATAGATGATATAATAGTAATTAATAAAAGTAATAACCATATAGACTTAAAATTTTACCCTCCTTATCTGGAACTAAATAAAAGTAGCCATGATAATATTACTGTACTCTTTTTAGATTAACATTAAATTAAATTCTCACAGCAAATTTACTTTTGACTTATACGA
>OU015502.1:49729387-49776887 GCA_907164885.2 Dolomedes plantarius | reverse complement strand
ATTATCCTGTTGAAATATGGCTGTGGGCAAGCCCTGAAGGAAAGGAAGGACAAGTGGCTCCAACACCTCGGAGATGTAGCGGTGGCTGTTTAAAGTACCGGCAATTTATACTAAAGGTGTGCGAGAGTGATATCCAATACCGCCCCATACCATAATACCCGGTGCAGGACCAGTGTGGTGGTGCATAAAGCAGCTGTTCAGCATCATCTCTTCACGGTGTCTCCAGACTCGAATGCGACCATCGTGGTGTTGCAGACAGAAGCGTGACTCGTCAGTAAAGACAATTTCATTCCATTCTGCCGTCCACATCCTTTTGTCATCGCACCATTGGCGGCAGAGACGTCTGTGGTTCTGCGTCAAGGGTAGACAAAGGAATGGACGTCTTGCGGACAGACCACTCTGCTGTAAACGGCGTCGAATGGTACGCACAGACACTGGATGATGCGTTACAGACTGCATGTGCTGTGCTAAGGTTCGTGATATGACCGAGCGATCCGTCACTGCCATGCTCACAATTTGCCTGTCATCACGTGAAGTGGTGCGCTGAGGTGGATGCGACCGAACACGTCGGTCCGTCGTACCCTCCTGCATCCAGCGATCACATATCCGCATTACAGTTGTTTGGTTTCATCCAACGCGACTACCGATTTCCCTGAAAGATAATCCACAATCTCGGTAGGCCACTATCCTTCCTCTGTCGAACTCGGATACTTGATCAAAAGATGATCGCTGTTTTCGACGAGGCATAATTGATCGTTTTTTTGAAAAAACCACAAGAAAAACACAATTGCCGAACTTGAAATCGTCGAAATCTCCAAGCCTTAAATAGCGCTTTGAAGTGACGTCACAGGCGCGTGTGATGTGCGTCTGCGCTGAAATTCTAAGCATTTGCATATCTCACCTCCGCTAATGCATGTTGTAAATTTCATGTTATTTGCATGTTTCCTTCAGGGTGTTGCATTTACAGTGGCCAGCAGTGTATATATATATATAATATAGATAGATAGATAGATAGATAGATACATATATATATATAATATATATATATATAGATATAGATAAATAGATAGATAAATAGATTCGTGTGTGTGTGTGTGTGAGCATATATACAAGTATATATAAAGCGAAACGTCTTCATGGCGGCCAGTTATATTTCCGCAGAAAAAAGTCGTTTAAAGGCGTGGCCCCAGAAAAAGGGATACCATAACATTGGCTTTATGGAGTGTATTTAATCGGTTCTGAACAAAATAAGGCCATTTATTGGGGTGATCGGGTAGAGAAATTTTAATATTTGCATATACAGGGTGTCCATAATTGAACTTCCCTACTTTAAAGTTGTCTACAGTCGAAACAATTGTTGAGGGTTATGAAATTATCTGTAGGGCATATTGAAGGGATGGGATTTTTTTTTTTGAGCGAATAAAAAAATAGTTCAAAATTTCACCACCAGAGGGCGTTTTAAGTTGAATTAGACATTTATCCAACATTTACTATAGTTAAAAAAATTGTTACAACAAGACATGTTCAACATGACAGCCATCATTTTCAGCTACCATTTGAAATCGTAGGTTAGCATTCGGCAGTTGTGAGTATTCACCGAACCGTCCAAATAAAAGTGTGCTTCGTCTGTCCAGAGGATTTTCCAAGGCCATTCTGCATCAACCTCAAAGCGAGCAAGAAACTGAAGTGAGAACCGCTGCCGAGTCTAGAAATCATGTGTAAGCAACCTCAGCACAAATTGAAGCTTGTAGGGATAATACCAGAGGATATTCCACATGACCTTCTGGAGAGTTGAATTGGACAAATCCAATGCTTCTGCCACACGACGGACACTGGTACTAGAGCCTGGATAAGCCTGTTCGTTGGAAGCTTTGGCCTCTTCCAGCTGAATCCCAACCTTCTCTACAGCTTCAGCGGAAACAGGTTTCCTTCCTCTTCCAGAGCGAATGTTAAAAGAACCAGTCTCTTCAAATTTGACCACCATTAATCGAAGACCTTTAACAGTCAATGGGCCTTTTCTTATCCCCTTCAAACTCCTAAATTTTTGTAGAGCGACTAGTTCTGAATTATAGTTTTGGTAAAACGATTTTACTAACAAATCTCGATCTGGTAATCGTAACGACGACATTCTGATTAGCAATAGCAAGCACGCTGAAAACAAAATCTCCATGAAAGTTTCTTGATTTTATAACAACTTCCGCTCTACGTCGACAAAACTTAATTTGCATATTTGTTTCTTCTTCGTTCTTTCAAACCTTTGTTGGAAAATTAGTTATCGAACAAGTTTCCGATGGACTTTGCAATCACTTTAAAGATTGTAAAATTTAATAAGTATGGGTTATTGTGTTGGGGTGAGCTATGGATAAAATTATGATGAAATCTTAAGTAAAGAATCAGTTGCAAATGCGTATTTCCTCAAAAACCCTCTGGTGGGGATATTTTGAACCATTTTTTTTTATTCTCTCAAACAAATTCCCATCCCTTCAATATGTCCTACACAAAATTTCATAACTTTCTGAACAATAGATTCGACTGTAGACAACATTAAAGTAGGGAAGTTTTATTATGGACACCCTATATATATATATATATTAGACATTTTGCCATATATATATATATATATATATATATATATATATATATATATATGGCAAATTGTCTTATATCACATTACTCCATCTTAACTTTTTCCCTAAATAATTATTCTAAATAGCAGTCAGTGAATAAAGGCCTTTGGTAAAGAACTACAGTTAAAATACACCTAAGAGTTTATTTCCGAATATTAAACTACATCAATGCAATCCATGTTAATTATCCGACGAGCATCATCTCAAGCCTCGCGATGCGTGACCAGCCACGACTGAAAATCAATCCCTCTCTAATTTAAAAATCCTTTGTTTCAAACCTTCTAATGCCATTGTTCATGCGCTCATGACATCTGCATGACGTTGCACCGAAGATGAGTCATGGGCGGGACCAAATTTGATACTATAATTAGATTCTCAAAAAGATAATTTCCCTTCCTTAGGATTGAGAATTGGCGCGTTTCGAAATACGACAAATAATGATAATATTTAATGCTAGAAATTAGATTATTCTGAAGCCCACTGTAAATGTTTTAATTATTATTCTTTTTCTAATTAATTCTTAATATATATATATATATATATATATATATATATATATATATCGAATAAAAGTACTTTTTAAAACAATGGAATTATTTCACAGACAGTCACATTTCTTCATGTCTTCTACTTTAATTTAACTGCTTTTTAAACAATCCAGAGTAATTGTTACCAATAATTATATCTAAAGAAAGTAACATAAATTTCCCTACTTGTCTTGTAACATGTTACAACCTGACACGAAGCTTAATGCCACTAAGTGAAAGAAAACGTAAAGAATCGGGTTGCATTTCCGTGCTATAACAAACACTCCCACCTGGAGGGAATCCTCTCTTTACAAAACTGTCTAAATTAGAGGGCTCATAATTATGCATTAGACAAGAAGAATAGGGTAAAGAGAGAATTAGTTTCATTTCAGACGAAGAATGTTCCTCATGAAAAATTGACACACACACACACACATATATATATATATATATATATATATATATATATATATATATATATATATATATGGTAAATTTATTCCCACGGCTGAAATATCAAAATGCAATAACACGTATTCCTGACTAATATTTAATTAAACACAAACCAATTAAAACTTATGGTCACAACAGATTATCACAATAAGCAAACACAGAATGTCAGTGCTTGTCTGACACGACATTAACGCTCGTCTAGCGTGAACAAGATAATGCAGCGCGCAGCTGCACTTAGTAAAAGAACACAGTGTGCCGTTTCCACTCCGAGAAAAGTAAACATGGTGGGTGTTCCATTGTCTCCGCCCACTCAGCACCAGCGGGTGAGTTGTAACTCGTTTGCTCAAGTGACGGCTCATCCATGTTGCCATAAGAATTGCCATATATATATATATATATATATATATATATATATATATATATAAACTTTAGTATGATTTTTTTAACAAGAAAATTATCTCATAAATACACAATTTCATATGTTTAACTCTAATTTAATAGCTTTTTAAACATTCTTAGATAATTTTTACCTGCAATTACACTTAAAATAGAATAACTTAATACGAACAATTTACTGCAAATTTCCATCCGTTTCTTGTAAGATGTTACAATATGACACGAAACTAATGCCACTAAGTGAAAGGAAACGAAAAGAATTGGGTTGCATTTTCGTGCTGCATAACACCCACTTTCCCATGGTAGGAGTCTATCTTTTACAAAAATGTTTTAATTAGAGGATTCTTAATTACGCAGTAGACAACAAGAATACAGTAAAGAGAAAATTAGTTTCATTTCAGCCGAAGAGAATCTTTACTCATGATAAAGTTTAATTAAATTGGTCTCGCTAAATTTATTATTTTACGACTGAAAAATAGCGCTAGATAAAAAAAAAGTTTCAAACAAACAGATAAAGGAAATGAATTATTCTAGTTCTGTTTGGTGACTCTTAAAAGTAGAATATATTCAAACAAATTCTCTGGGGTACGTAGTTTATTATTTAAAGAGTCACTTTTAGAATAAATAGCTGTGATTTATATTTTGAAAATCTGATTTTCTTATTCTCTCTTTATCTCTTTTAATGTGGTATTTTAAATTTAAAGAGAAAAAAAAGATATAGTCAGCTTTCTAAATAAAAATATCAATAAATATTTACCCTAAAAAATTAATTAATATTTATTTTTTCTTTAAAATTTACAGCTAAAGTTTTAAAATAATGGTTTAAATACTAGTACTTCTGTTTATCTCTGTTTAACTCCATGTAATTGGTTATAGAAGTTCATTGCAAGCGTATACAAAATAAACAAAAATAAATTTAATAACACCAAAATTGAAACTAACCCCATAGGCGATGATTATATATATATATATATATATATATATATATATATATATATATATATAAACTAGCATTATTGCCCGGCGTTGCCCGGGTAGATATATAGATATAAAATTTTTCCTGCATTCCATCAAAAAAATACTGGGGTGCACCCCCTACTCTTCATGTCCATCTGGCCAGACAGAATGCGCTTAGTCCGTTTCTACTAAAATGATATACAACCAATAAGAAAGAAAGAAACTTTGAGCCTGAGGACCTTCATCTAATTTTATTGAGAATTAATAACACCGTGTTGCGGGATTCACACGTTTGGATTGAATAAGTTTGCTATTTAATTATAGTTGTTAGATACTGTTTAATTAGATTTGTTTGATCCACTGTTTAATTAGAAATAAGTTCTATAATTTACATTTGCCTCTATTATTTATTTTTCCCTTAAAAATGCACTTTTTTCCACATCACCAAAGAGGTAAAGTGTAACATGCGTAATCCCCTTTATTTAATCAAAGTAAGGCGGGATTCCCCATGAAGCCTATTTCCCTCAAGCTTTTATGTTTTGTAAGAAATGTTTTGAATCAGATGTATTACCTGTGAGTAATGTTCTCCAAGGCTTGGGTGGTTCTGGAATTGCAGGCAATTGTACTTTCCCATTGCTGCAACACATTTCTGGGAATTCTCTAGACCACTTTTTAGCACCAGAGCTGTCACATATTTTCGACATTGATCCAATACTTGTTTCATTAGCAGATGCATAATTACATTCTGGATTATAGTGAAATGCACATAAACTCCACTGGTCAGCATTCATGGCACGATATCTGCTTTGAGCATGTCTTTTTCTATCAGCGTGAAATCGTTTTCTTTTCGCATCAGAAGACTTTCCAAACGAAGTACGTTTCTTAGGTGCCATTATTAGTTTTTCTCCTTTATCTTAATTAAAGATAAATATCCAGATGCATTTATTTCTTTATACTTTTTAAAAACGTCATCCGTTTAAAAATCCGTTAAAAAAATCGTGGCATCACTTTCCGCATGAAAACGAATGTGACGTCATATATAAACGATATGTGTAATCAAAATCATCTTTAGATTTCACAAAGCAGAGCCAGGAAAGTTGTGTTTATCTGGGGAGCCAGGTCAAAAGGTCATTCCCAATCCTCTTCCTCCCGCGCATTGTAATTTGACCCCCCCCCCCACCGTCACCCCTAGACCAGCTGGTTGTGGTGAATGGGCTTTATCCACGGGTGGTACGCGCATCCCTTAGCGGCACAAAAATCATTAAAAAATTTATTTTAAAAAAACTAATTGAGCCCCAAATTTCGTTTTTGCTGACTTAAGTTTCTCGGGTCCTAAACATTCACTGTGCCGAATTTGGTCCCGGTGGGTGAAACAGTCTATGATTGTATATCGGACAAACAAACAGACGAGCTCTATTATATATATAGATTAATCGCCAAAAGTAATCGCCATGGCAGCAAGTTTCAGATTTCCGTCGTGTACAGGCACACATTTTTCTATTTCATTAGGGGCCGAGTTAACCTACTGGTATCTCGTTGGCGTTAGGCGCTGAGGATGCTCCGTTGGAATCCCGATAAGCGCCATCCCGTGTCCAGTCTCCGTGACTAGGCCAGATAGGTTCACTTTAATTCCGCACACCGGAAAGTCCCTCTAAATAGTCCTTCTATGAGATCGGAGAAGGTGAGGGAATGTACGAACCCCATCCCCAACATGTCGCCCCTGGGGTGACCGCAATAAAACTTGATGTGATACTGACGAAATCTGACTCCGAATTTTGTGGTGCTATTATAAACCGGACATGAACTACTCAGCCCTCTAGCGTAGATAGAACTGTTTTGGGATACTTCAGGACAGGGAGCATTAGAAACAACAACGATATCATTTATTGAGTTTATGTATGTAATCCGTATTTTTTGTGGTTTTACCGAATTTTATATATATATATATATATATATATATATATATATATATATATATATATATATATATTATAGATATATATATATATATATATATATATATATATATATGTGTGTGTGTGTGTGTGTGTGAGTGTAATGCTAGGAACGTAAACTATAATTAACTAGATTTAATTGGGTTAAAATTAGGTAAATTAGCATTAAACGGTAATTTACTATGAGAAATTCACTTTTTATTGACACCAGAGTGCGCTTTCAGTCTCTCGGTTCAAGAGAGACCTTGAGCGAATCGCAGAGTATTGCGTCATATTCTCGAATGTTCGAAAGTACATGAGGGGGAATCATCGGTCACATGACGCTGACTGACGTTCTCGCGTTTGCATAAGGGCGAAAAATAAAAGCTTAGAGATGCCCGCCGTTGGACGAGGCCGCGTGTCGTGAACTGCGATTTTGCTGGGTTGATCAGATAGTTTAATTAATGTTGAGAAATAACGTTCTTTAAATGTTATTTAAGTATTAGTTCTTTGCCACCGGACTAATTTAATACCTGTTTTTAGAATAATTAATTAGATAAAGGTTACGCGGTGTAAGAACTGTGTCGTATTCATATAACACGTTTGTTCATGCGTACATATATGTATTAAAATTTTAAAAGAATATCCCTGTGCATTATCCTAAAATTCATAAAGATACACCATGGCAAATCTCAATGCAAAAGAAACGCAGTTCAAATAAATTTACAGTTTATATAATTTTCTATCCCTTACTATTTCAACGAGAAACGCTGATTATTAATCATTATTCCTCGCAAATAAGAACGGATTACAATCAAATTTCTCCCATAAGAGCTCTTCTTTAAAGCACTCTAATTTAGAAACTGACTCACCGAAGTCATAAAAATGCCTTGGTACTTTTTTTTTTTTCCTGAAATGTAACTGCTTTGCATTGCTTTGTTTTTTTTCCTTTCGATCTCCCAATAAGGCTTTCAAAGAATCTTATTTAAATACCTTGTTCATAGAATTGATAGCTCTTACAAAGAGTTTAATACCGCTTTTAAAATCTCTTCAGCAATCTAATGCATACCAGTAAAATAAGAGGAATTTTAATTACTTAGAAAGATTTAAACATGAGTATTAAGTATATATGTCTATATCTATATGGGCGTGTTTGTGTATATAAGGTTCTCAAAGAATTCTATTTAAATACCTTGTTCATAGAATTGATAGCACTCACAAAGAGTTTAAAATGGCTTTTAAATTCTCCACACGATTTTAATGAGAACGAGAGAAGCAAATATCTCCTGAAAAAAAATCCTTAGGAGTATTTAAGTACGGGTATTATGTATGATTGGCTTGCATAGATAATTGCATATTATTTATTGGTGGATTTATATGTACCCTCCTTTTTGTATTAGTTTATGAAACCGGTTTAAAACTGTTGTATTTAAAAATAATTTCTTAGATGAATTCATACTTAGGTGTTATGTTGTTTGTTGTCATGAACATTTTTTTTTTCATGCTGCAACATATTTGTTTGTTGATAAATATTATTTGAATCCTCCTGTTAGTGTTCAATAGACTTCCACAGTTTAATATCTATCTAAAAATACATTTGTTTAATTTTATATTAGATTTTGTTTACAGTATTTCAATAACGCTATAAAAATTGTATCATCTTTGGAGTATTATGCATTATTTAGAGTGAATTTAAATAATAGATTGAAATGCCGAACGATGAATTTTTTATAAACATAAAACATAATGCTTCAACATAACCATGCTGAAATATCTGAAATGTGAAACATTATATACATTTTTTCTCGAACAGTACGCTTTTACTGGTACTTGATTTTTTTAGGGTTTCACCTAATCTTAAGTCCCTAACCAAATTAGGTGACCAGTTATATATAATTTTTTTCCGCTCGCAGTTTTTGCAAACTATTCGCAAAGCTTCATAACACTTCTATCGGGAATATATGTAAGAGGCTATACTAAAAAATAGGGTGTAACGGGAGAATCAAATACGCGGAAGGCTGTCAGCGGGTAAAAAAGAAATGTCTTACAGCAAGAAGCAGAATCCTCGGTATGTATTACAGTAATATATTTTCCTGTTTAGTGGGGGCGAGATGAACGGATAAATATATTTGTAATACAAAATCAATATTCATAATGCAATTTTTATTACTTTGGCTGCGCCACTGTTCTTGTTCGATTCCCAATAGCTCTTTCTCAGCTCTTAAACGTTTAGCAATTCTGTCCCTAACATCCAGGCAAAAATTATCCCGAATATGCTAATTTAATAACAAAGCAAAGAAATCCCCCCCCCCCAAGAAAAAAAAAAACCTTATTGAAATCTTCAGCAGCTGGTGATTGTCCAATTTATCGCGGGAAAAATTTATATTTCGTATATTTGCGTTTATCAGAAAGGCAGAAAACAATTTATGAGACAAAACATTTCCAAGAGGCAATATTATTTTCAATGATACGAATTTCTTAGTGCCAATATTTCCCAGTAGCATAAAAGGTGAATTGACGTCTGCCTGGATTTAAAATCATGATAAAAGTCATTATCAATTTATTACTGAAGACGATTGGCTTTGGAAAAATGCAAATGACCAATTGTGTAAATGTTTATATCTGTCGTTTATTGTATTATTGCTATTCAGTCTGTTTTTATATTTTCCCTCTAACCTCCTCATTCTAAAATGCAATTCTATGATGAGTGTGATACGTATAAACTAATCAAGTAGTGTGTGTGTCATTTTATTGCATTATTGTGGTACAGGCTGCTTTGATATTTTCCCTCTAACATCCTCGTTCTCAAATACAATGCTGCGATGGCAATTATGTTTTCTCAGGACCTTCCCTCTAACCTACTCACTCCGAAATATAATGCAGAAATGACTGTAATACATATTAAACTAATCAAGTTGTGTGTGTGCTGTTTCTGTATTATTTTTTTCTGGCTGTTTTGATATTTTCCCTCTAGCCTCTTTACTCCAAAATGCAATGCTATGATAACTGTGATACATATAAACTAATCAAGTTGTTTGTCTATGGTTTTATTTTTGTATTATGGCTATTCTGGCTGTTTTGATACTTTCCTTCTAACTTCCCCACTCCAAAATATAATGCTATAATGACTGATACGAATAAACTAATAAAGGTGTATAGGTCATTTTTTTGTATTATTGCTAAGCTGACTGTTTTGATATTTTCCCTCTAACCTCCCCACTTAAAATATAATTGTATGATGGATGTGATACATATAATTTTATCAATTTGTGTGTGAGTCGTTTTTTGCATTATTGGCTAAGCAGGCTGTTTTTGTATTTTAACTATAACTTCCTCACTTCAAAATACAATGTAATGATGATTGTGATACATATAAACTAATACATATAAGGTTGATTGTGTATATCGTTTTTCTTTTTGTATTATTGTTATTCTGGCTGTTTTGAATTTTTCCCCAACCCTCCCTTCCAATTCCAAAATATAATACAATAATGAATGGAATACATATAAACTAATCAAGTTGTGTGTGTCTTTTTAGTATCATTGTTATTCAGACAGTTTGATATTTTCCCTCTAACCCCCGCACTCCCATATATTATGCAATAATGACTGTGATACATTTAAACTAATCAACTTGTGAGTGAGTATTTTTTAAAATTTTTGGTTATCCAGGCTGTTTTGGTATTTTCTCTCTAAGCTCCCCACTCCAACATATAATTCCAAAATGATTGTGATACATAGAAATTTATCCGTAGGAACATAGGAATAGTGTTCCAACTGCACTCCCTGGGCCACGGCCTCCATTGCAGGTTTTCAGATAGTAGGAAGTTATCAAATGAAGTATTTAAAAGTAATTCCGAAAAAGATTTTTTAATGTTGCGGATTTTGAAAATTCATGTTTTAGATGAAAACAAATAGTGTAGGTGTGATACGCTAATACTTTTCATTGTAAATCAAACTTTGAAATTCATCGTATTATAAATAATCTTTGTAGTCCTTAAAACCAATATCGGAAGTCCATAAGAACTTATTTTTAACATCTAAAAATGAGTACAGACCCAGAAAATTTGTAAGCCTTCACGTTTTTATTAATATTTAAATAACAGATTGCATAACCTAGACAAATAAGTACGGTTTTAGCGCAAAACAATTGCTGTTAATGCATAAATTCCCATAATGTTCCCCAGGCTTTCATCATACTACCTTTAAAACTCCATTGTGCTCGTTGAACAAGGAAAGCTTTTACCTCCCCTATTTCCTAAGTGGATGTATTGTCAGCTTATAAAGAAGCACGATTTAGAATTAGCCTCTCAAGTCATTAAATTCATAACAACATTTACCTTTTAATCCTATTTAAGCTGAAACCACTCTGAATCAGTAGCATTTCCAATGAAGGTTTCTGAAAAGTAAAATTTAATCCCTCATTCGCTGAAAAAAGCATTCACTCCAACGGAAATGTTCAGAGTCATTTTTAATTTTTTGGAATAACTGTGATTACCAGAAGATGTATAAATTTCGATATGATTTAATCCGATAAAATTTCCTTGATCATTAAATGCGAACATAAAGTTATGCTCCATCGTGAAATTATGCAGTCGTTTATTTTATTTTATTTGGCTTGCTATCTTTGATTATCGTTTATTTATATTTTGAGCATTTAAAAGCAACGAATAAATTATTTCTATAATAAGGGATATGTTTGCCGTATTTACAGGGCACGACAGACTGGACTGCCACATTCCAAACGTTCATAGAAAACGAACGGTACAACTTACAGAAAAAAACTTTATATTTTCGAAAAGTGCAAATAATATGTTTTTCACTAGGTTTTAAAAATCACATCTGTAGCAGCGCTGGATGTTGTACTTTACCTCGGTATGTGGTCGAGAGAATGTCAATAATGAAACTCTTATAACCACTACAGAAGCAAAATAAAATAAATAAGGACTTGAGGAACACTAAGGTGGCATAAAAGAAAAACTATCTATATGGGCATTGATAGCGATTAAAAAACTATAAATGTAAGATAGATGGTGACGTTATTTTATGGCCCACAATAAAACTTCAGATAACTGTCAAAGTGATATCCCAAATGGAATTTATGGTGGGGAGGTACTCGGAAGACTATGAACATGAGCATTGAAATAAGGGACCATTTGGGGCAGGAACTGTTGAGATAAAGGCAGCCCACTGTCCAATGAGATAAAAGGGGCGGCCCAAAATGGCCCCGGTAAACGGACACCAGCCCTTCCAAAATAAACAAAAAAGGTCGACAGATTTCGCTTGTTGATCCCCGAGCTCTGACCATAGAAAGCCGATTGCGCTGTTATTGTGTTCGTTGAACAAGGGAAGCTTTTTCCTCGCCTCTTTCTTAAGTGGATGTTGTAGAGACAGGCGAGCCACTATAACAAGGAATAATGCCCCCTATCGTAGGTTAAGGGGTACTACGCAGAACGCTGGGGGTGATTGCAGACTCCAGACGTATCTGATAAGCTGTCCCGGAGAACGACGGAGGTGATTGTAGACTCCGGTCATGTCTTATATATTTTTTTTAGAGAGAAAAGTTCGGAGGTGATTGAAGACTTCGAACGTAGCTGGTATTTGCTTTAGAGCGCTGAGGTTACGTTGATAACTTGTTCCTGTAAATATTGTTCTTCTACCTGTTATATACATCGTCTCCTGTACTTGTCCGTGCTGTGCTCTGTCTCATAATAAACTGTATGTTATAAACAAAGAGCTGGTTCTAGTTTGAAAACAAAAAGGGATTTTCAACCAGCCATCCGTCACAGATGTCTTGTCAGCTTATAAAGAAGCACGATTTAGAATTAGCCTCTCCCCTAATTTCCTCTAGACGCGAAGATTAGCGGAAGTTCCTGTAGTCTGGCATGATGTTGCTGAGTATGACCTGATGTGGGCACCTGTCAACGAAAGCCTTCATCGCCGTATTCTTCAACAGTCGTAAGTGCCTGCTGAAAAATCCTAGAAGTAATTGCTTTGACTGAATATTTTGTCTCTGCTTCTGGGTTCCTCATGTATTAAGTGATAACATGAATGGGAACATTATTCTATTATTAATTTTACTTTAAAAATAGTTTTTAGTATTGCTGAATAAATGTATGATAACGGCCAGTTTTCTATGTTTGCTTAACCAACACATGCACGCTTCAATTTATAAAGGTTCTATTCTAACCTATAACATCACTCAGGTTGCACCATTTATTGCCGATCCACTACTGAAGCCTTTCTCTTAAGTTTTCCATCACTCTGTCGATCCTCTCTAGAGGAATGTTGGAAACATCCACACGAAAAACGGGATCATGGACTCGTGGCACAATTTCAGGTCATATTTCACTCGGTATCCTTGTTCAGGAAGACCCATTTGCCCTCACGTCTGAAACACATAACATGATTTCTTTCCGTTCAGGATCGTCGTCATTTGTACGGAGCTCGACGCCCTCGAGTCCTAAACGCCCTCTTTGTCGCGGTTACAGAAATGACGTTTTTAAAGGTTTGGTTTGGGGCGCTACGGGCAATGTTTTGCTACACGAGGTCTAATTAGACCGCGACCTACAGTTTAAAGCCGATTCCGAACGGCAACAAACATTTATTCATAAAGTGGGACTCGAACCCACAGGATCTGAACTGAATTCCAGCACCCTAGTAATTCAGCCACCACTTGGCCGTTTTTAAAAGACTCCTGAATAACGAAACCGCGATGTTCACAGGACCAACTCATGGCGATAACTCTACTGACAACCGAAAATCAGCCCGGACGGTTGCCACTTCCCACGCCACCCTACCCTCATCACTCCATTACTTTCAGTGACCTACAGGAATGTAGGAGTCCACTCAGTTTCACGTCCTGTTACCTGTAGACTGCCATGCTTACCTCTGGTCGTAGTGCTATTAGGAGACCATGTTATTTTGTCCCCATTGCTTGCGAGGATGAATTGAGTGTTTTATCCATTAAATACACTGCTGGCCACTGTAAATGGAACACCCTGAAGGAAACATGCAAATAACATGAAATTTACAACATGCATTAGCGGAGGTGAGATATGCAAATGATTAGAATTTCAGCGCAGACGCACATCACGCGCGCCTGTGGCGCCACTTCAAAGCGCTATTTAAGGCTTGGAGATTTCGATAATTTCAAGTTCGGCAATTGTGTTTTTCTTGTGTTTTTTTCAAAAAAACGATCAATTATGCCTCGTCGAAAACAGTGATCATCTTTTGATCAAGTATCCGAGTTCGACAGAGGAAGGATAGTGGCCTACCGAGATTGTGGATTATCTTTCAGGGAAATCGGTAGTCGTGTTGGACGAAACCAAACAACTGTAATGCGGACATGTGATCGTTGGATGCAGGAGGGTACGACGGACCGGCGTGTTCGATCGCATCCACCTCATCGCACCACTTCACGTGATGACAGGCAAATTGTGCGCATGGCAGTGACGGATCGCTCAGTCACATCACGAACCATAGCACAGAACATGCAGTCTGTAACGCATCATCCAGTGTCTGCGAGTACCATTCGACGCCGTTTACAGCAGAGTGGTCTGTACGCAAGACGTCCATTGCTTTGCCTACCCATGACGCAGAACCACAGATGTCTCCGCCGCCAATGGTGCGATGACAGATGGATGTGGACGGCAGAATGGAATGAAATTGTCTTTACTGACGAGTCACGCTTCTGTCTGCAACACCACGATTGTCGCATTCGAGTCTGGAGACACCTTGAAGAGAGGATGCTGAACAGCTGCGTTATGCACCGCCACACTTTTCCTGCACCGGGTATTATGGTATGGGGCGGTATTGGATATCACTCTCGCACACCTCTAGTACGCATTGCCGGTACTTTAAACAGTCAGCGCTACATCTCCGAGGTGTTGGAGCCAGTTGTCCTTCCTTACCTTCAGGGCTTGTCCACAGCCATATTTCAACAGGATAATGCGCGACCACACGTGGCACGCATTGTCCAACGGTTCTTCGTAAATAGCCAGATTGAATTGCTTCCCTGGCCGCCTCGCTCTCCGGATCTTTCGCCGATAGAAAATATGTGGTCCATGGTTGCTCTACGATTGACCCAGATTCCATCCCCAGCTGCCACAGCAGATCAACTTTGGCAACGTGTGGAAGCTACTTGGTCTGCTGTACCCCAAGAACTCATCCAAAGTCTCTTTGAGTCAATGCCGAGGAGTTTGGCAGCGGTGATCTCCAACAATGGCGGCTATTCTGGCTACTGGCAACGGCGGCTATTCTGGCTATATATATATATATATATATATATATATATATAGTGGTACATCGATTTACGAGTTTTTCGAGATACGAGCATTCTCTCGGTAGATTTTTTGCTTCGAGTTACGAGCTAAAATTCGGGTTCCGAGCAAGTTTCAGATATCCGACAGCTAGTTTGAGCAGCGAATGCCATGTTACTTGCTCATCAAATGAGAACACAAGAAACATATAATATTTACAACCTTTATGTGCAATTATTATACAGTTGTATACATATTATTCTGAGACTACTATCCAGTCTTAAACATAGAGATTAACACTGAACAATTACTACCAGGGGCAGCATGCTCTACCCAAACTTGAGTCGCCCTCTGAAACCGAACAGTGCCCAACCTCTTTTGCAAAGAGATAGCTTCAATTCCCTTCCCCACACTGGAATTCCCCGTGGGGTCTAAGGGATGGGATGACCTTGGTCCTATGATCGCAAGCTCTCCCACTTTTACGGATTCTGAGAAAACGTTCTTCGGATTCTCAGAACGAAGAATCTGCACATTACAGCCACAGTGAACGATCCAACAATCACCCAACTTCCGTGTCTTACTCGTTCACTCTAAGAGAGTAGCTGGTAATAACAGCGAAAGTGAGGAAAGCTGGGTGAAAAGATCAGAAATCAACGAATAAGATTTAATTTTTCAGTTTAGCTTTTCTCCACCTCTTCCATCGGCATCTTCAAGTCTGATCTCCAAGGTAAAAGTTGTACATTACACTTAATAAAACAAATGTATTGTAGTACATTCTATTATATCGCGTTTTTATAACATGTTCATCGTCTATAAGAACTTTTTTCTAATTTAAAAACATGTAACAAAAATTGCGGCATTTTGGGGGAGCCCGGAACGAATGAATGGCATTTCCATTCATTTCAATAAGGAAAATTTATTCGAGATACGAGTATTTCGAGTTACGAGTTCCGTCATGGAATGAATTAAACTCGTAAGTTGAGGTACTACTGTATATATATATATATATATATATATATATATATATATATATATATATATATATATATATATATATACTATATATATATACATATATATATATATATATATATATATATACATATATATATATACATATATATATATATATATATATATATATATATATATATATATATATATAATTTATTTATTTATATAGTACATTAAGTAGAAAGTGAAAACCAAGGGGATGAATGTATCCAAAATAAGAAGGCCAGAAATAAATAGTTTAATAATATCATCATGTTTTGGGATTTAATTCTGGTTTTCTTGATTTTCTTGTACTGGATAACCTTTATTCATATTTTATTACCTTCATTCATTGGATTTTAGATTCTATTTTTCATATTTCTTGTTTTATACAGGAAAGTGCTGTTGTATACGACTAACATCGAAGTACTAAAATTAATTTCCAATTAGTGATAGTTACTTTTTATTAAGCCATTTTTTCTTTCCTATATGCATGCCATCATGTATGTATATATGCATACTTATAACCATATATACATCTTGACCTACGTCATTTCAACATATTTTTCACGTTAAAAATACAAATTAATGAAAGAGAGAAAAAAATAGAATGACTAAATGAAAAGATTGAGAGACAAGAAAAACTTCATAAATATCATACCAAATATAAACATATCAGCTTAATTTTAATCACCAAGATTGGAGCAAACGATCAAAAATAATATTCCTCATCCCCAGGTTCAGAAATTTTCCCCTAATTAGCAGCGAATGTTTATTTTTTCCCCATTTGTCATTTGTAAACAGTCAATTTTTCCCCCGGAAAATGATCAGCCTTCAGCAAAATAAGACTCCCGCTGAACTAATTTCCTGCATACTGTGTGATTCCAGCTGAAGGCATTGAACTCGAAGATCCTGAGCGCTCCAGTCACTTTTCTTCTTTCTCTACTTTCTGTGCAATCATGGTTACCCGCTTCTTACATTCTGAAAAGACTGCACTTGAGGGCGTGACTCAGGTAGTGCAGTTAGACCAAACTTCCTATAACTCCTATCTTCGTCCAATCTTAACTTATGGAGGTCCAGCGTGGTCATACTGTGCAAACACCCATATAAAAAAAACTCGCAACTGCTCAGAGCAGCACCATTCGACAAATTGTTAATGCGGAATGGTATTTCAGAAACACTTTTAGTTATAAGTTGTTAGGAATCCCTACTATTCGAAATTATCTCAAAAATCAAGCTATTAACTTTCACAATTTAATTGACAGTGAACTCTTATCTAATCTTGCAAATTATGATCATGCTGACCCCACTAACAGGAAAAGGCCTCGTGCCATCGTGAGTCTTTCGTCTTAATTTTTTGTTTGTCCTCGTCCTTTAAATAAAAATAAAAAAAATTTAAAACTATACTTGGCTTTGCCAAGGCAAAAACCATTTAAAATTTTTGTAAAATAAATAAAAACCTATTTACTATCTTTAAACTTTCTTCTAGCTATTTTACTTTTGTCTCCGAGTAAATCCTTTTGGATTTGCTCATTTTTGTAGTTATTGAACTCACGGATTCTGAAACTTATCTCTTTATCCAATCACTTTTCTTTCTTCTTTATCATCTTACCATTGAAATCCAGCTTACAGACAGCCATTGACTCCACCCCCACCAGCGAATCAACTCGAGGATACAGGAGACATCCAACGAGAACTATTCTTTTCACCCTCCATAGTTCTGACCAAAAGACTCTCTGCTTCACTCTTTGTGTTGCATTTTTCTGAACATTTGACGCTATTCCACGAACGTTCATTACTCATTTCAGTGGTACTTCTGCTCTCCGATGATATTCTTCTGAAAATTCTGTGTTTGAAGGCGTTGGCCTAGGCAACACAGTTATCCGTTTGTTCCTATCCTGCATACTGTGCGGTTTCCAACAAAATAGGGGCTGAAAACTTTGGGACGACATTTATCACAAGCCCGTATTTTTCCCATAAAACACTTCCTTGGGATATATACTATCCCACCCCGTAAGCAAACGGTTATGACAGCAAAGGTAATAATTATTATTAATTCGAAACTCGGGGCAAACCACTTATATTAAATGAAGTATATTAAGAATTTACGTGTTCTTATTTAGTGCTTACACAAGTTTCCTGCGTTATTGTTGTTGTTAATGCTCCCTGGCCGGAATTTTTCAAGACCAGGTTCATACAGGCTTTGCTGGCTGAGGAGTGCCGCTCCGGTTTACAATAGCATCACAAGCACCGGAGTCAATCTTAGCTAGGCGCCACCCTAATTTAGACTGATAACCCTCAGAGGCGACATCTGGGGGATCGTACTATCACCCACCCCCTTTGCCCTCATAAGAGGGACTTTCCTGTATACGAATTAAAGTTGTCTATATTCGGGCTAGACACGGAGGTATATAATGGTGCTTCTCGAGATTCGAACAGAGCACTTTCGGTGCCGAAAACCGATACGCTACCACTAGGTTACTTCGGACCCCAAGTTCCCCGTAATTTTGCATAATGTAAGTGTTACACATATATATGTATATTAATCATATTTATGTTTAATTTCCAACATATATGATTATATAAAGTAACTCAGGGGCACAGTTGCCCAGTTGGCAAGAGCAGCGGGCCAGTGATCTGAACGTCCCTAGTTCTTTGCTCGTCACTACAAATCCACAGCCGTGTTCACTAATGGTGGCCGGGGGCACGTAAAATAGGTCGTTGCTACAATGTACTCCAAGTTCTCAAATTTACCTCTTGAGGTGCGGGGTCAATTGTTCCGTTCTCGTCACTTGACTCGGTTCAAAATTACAGGACCGTACTCCGACCCTTGTGGTGCTAATTCAAAAGAGGAGCCGCACTTTTCAGCCCAATAGCCTATTAGGACCTGGTGAAAGGGACCTCCAGCCAGGGGACATTAGCAACAAAGCAACTTCAACAACATAAAGTAACTCAAGTTGATTTAGGATTTCTTAAATGTTTCGAATCCTAAGGTCATCTATATATATATAAACCGCGTAGGTATGCGGCACAAAAATCGACGATATGTCTACACTCCGAATGACAATGGCTGCCACTACCAGATGTAAGCATTAGCGGCCGTCCGCAATTTGCAACCGCGTGTCAACATGGATTTACGCACTGAAATCTGGAATGTTCGAAAGCGAGCTGCACGATCAAGTGAAAATTGGGAACAGTCTCAAGAATGAAAGCGAAGAAATAATTCATTAAGAGAGAGGCGTGAAAGAGAGAGCTTAATAATCGCGAGGTTATTCTTAACCGTCACCGGCATAGCAATAAACAACCAGAAACATTTAATTTTCTACACTTTTTCAGTACTTGCTGAATTTTTACTCCCATTTTATAAGTGAAGAAATTTTCTCAACAATTTATTATTTGATATGATTAAGTGTAGATATCTGAATTGTGAACAGTAATACATACAAAGAGTGATGTAATCAACACTATATTTTAAATTTTCCCCAACAATTTCTTATTTGTTGTAATGATCAAGTGTAGATATCTTAATGTAAAGTGTAGATATATTAATTTTGAAAAATAGTACATACAAATAGGGATGTAATTTTTAAAATAATTGATGTGTGTTTCTCAGTCTTGTATTTTCTGTGGTAATGGAAATTCACATTTTTTGATCGCGATGTTCTAGATTCAGCCTTATAGAGAATACCCCTTACAACATATATTTGTGATGACAGGTAATGGTAACATTCCATAAATATGTTACTTTCAGTTGTGTTGTTTTGCAAAAGAAAATATAAAACTAAAAGCGACCATGCTGGTTGCGCAGCGGCTAGTTAATAAAATATACGTCATTCTTTTATTTTTTACAAAATTTATGCAACGCTCAAGTTTATGTGTTCACCTTTGCAAAAACAAATTTCGCAAGAACATGAAAAAACTAACATCCAGCATATTTAAATCTGCCCCCGATACAATATCCACGAGAAACGCATGTATTATACCGATTAAAATTCATTATGTAAAGCAAACGGGGACGAATTACAATCAAATCTCTCCCTTAAGTGCTCCTTTGCCAGTCCTCAAAAGAAGCGTCATTTAGAATTACTCCCCAAAGTCGCCAAGTGCGATGCCTATCTCTCTCTCTAATTTACTCTTCGCAAAGACGCTCTAAACTTTATTTCGTCAATAAAAGCCTTTAAGGCAGCTAATTTTAATATCCTTGCTCAGTAATGATAACATTTACTTTTACAGGGCGCTTCCGCTAAGATGTGTGGCTTACATCAAAGAGAATTTAAATTTCTAAACAAGATTAAGATAATGTACGCAGAAGAGCAGCTTTAGAGCTCATAAATTTTCTTGCTTGTTGTTTTGATTGCTCAGGTTGCGGCAGTTTCCGTGATCGGAATCAATGTATTTGTAATTTAGGGAATTAAGGATCGCTTTGCTTAAGGAGAGGTACAAAAAAGGAATAATGATACTTGCATATTTACATTTCATGAGAGGTGATCGGATGCCCTTTTCTTATGACGTCATTATTCTCTCTTTTGTTTCCTAACCATGTCTAATCCTTTAAAGACTGGGATTTGTCCTTACTTTTAATCGCACATCTTGAACAATTTAAACTATTTAACTTGTTTACAATAGATTATAATTGAGAAATATTCATATGAAAATCAATTAAAGGTCCTAATGTGTTGTCTGTATATAGATTTATCTAAGACTATCTATAAAGAAAATGCATATATTATATCGATTATACATATATATAACAGTTCCTTAACTGACTGACTCACTGAATGACATACAACGCACAGACCAAACCGCTGGACCTAAAGTCCTGATATTTTGCATGGCGATTCTCCTTATAGTGTAGTGGTGCACCAAGGAAGATTTGAAAATTCTTATCAAATTTTTTTTAATTAAATGTTTAAGCTGTTTTAAGTAACTTTTATAAATTTTGTATTTAAAATAATTATTGAGGGGTTATAAAATTTATATCAGGGGAAAAGCCATAAAAATTCCTTCAAAATGAAATATTTTTCGAATCCTTACCTCCATTTTATGATATTTGGGGAATTTTAAAAGATCCATTTTAGAATTTAATTTATTAAATGCTGATCACGTGATTTCTTTTCTGGAACTTTAAATAAATTATCGGTCACGTGTATAGTAACTAAATGGACAAATTTTTTTTTCTTTTCTCGCTAAATGCGGCAGGACGATTGGATATTATTTATCTATAAAATATCCCTTACGATTTTTTTATAAATATATTTTTTTTACATCAATTGTATACATTGATCGTCGTATTTATTATATATATTATATATATATATATATATATATATATATATATAGATATATATATAATTTTTTTGGCATTAATTGCATACATTGCCCGTTGTATTAATTTGCATTTACTCCGTAGCGAAGTGCAGATTTTCAGCTAGCATTCTATAAAAGAAATATTGGTCCCTAAACTTGTTTTTAAGGAATAGGAAGCACTTCCATAAACACCACTAATATTGATGTGTTTCCATTATTTTTATAAGCACCTGTATATATATATATATATATATATATATATACACTGCTGGTCACCCAAATTGCAACACCACGAAAGACAAGAGATATCACAAAAAAATTTATTTTGTAGATAACATGTTGACCAAGTATCAAATGATTAAATTTATAGACTTCTGTGAAGTGTGGTTCCTGCCAAAATCAGTAGCCAAGAGTAGCCGCCATTGTTGGAGATCACCACTGCCACATGCCTCGGTATTGATTCAAAGAGACTTTGGATGAGTTCTTGGGGTACAGCAGACCAGAAGCTTCACACGTTGCCAAAGTTGATCTGCTGTGGCAGCTGGGGATGGAATCTGGGTCAATCGTAGAGCAACCATGGACCACATGTGTTCTATCGGCGAAAGATCCGGAGAGCGAGGCGGCCAGGGAAGCAATTCAATCTGGCGATTGACGAAGAAGCGTTGGACAATGCGTGCCACCTGTGGTCGAGCATTTCCTGTTGAAATATGGCTGTGGGCAAGCCCTGAAGGAAAGGAAGGACAAGTGGCTCAAACACCTCGGAGATGTAGCGGTGGCTGTTTAAAGTACCGGCAATGCGTACTATAGGTGTGCGAGAGTGATATCCAATACCGCCCCATACCATAATACCCGGTGCAGGACCAGTGTGGCGGTGCATAACGCAGCCGTTCAGCATTCTCTCTTCACGGTGTCTCCAGACTCGAATGCGACCATCGTGTGTTGCAGACAGAAGCGTGACTCGTCAGTAAAGACACATTTCATTCCATTCTGCCGTCCACATCCTTCTGTCATCGCACCATTGGCGGCGGAGGACGTCTGTGGTTCTGCGTCAAGGGTAGACAAAGCAATGGACGTCTTGCGGACAGACCACTCTGCTGTAAACGGCGTCGAATGGTACGCGCAGACACTGGATGATGCGTTACAGACTGCATGTGCTGTGCTATGGTTCGTGATGTGACTGAGCGATCTGTCACTGCCATGGCTCACAATTTGCCTGTCATCACGTGAAGTGGTGCGCTGAGATGGATGCGATCGAACACGCCGATCCGTCGTACCCTCCTGCATCCAACGATCACATATCCGCATTACAGTTGTTTGTTTTCGTCCAACACGACTACCGATTTCCCTGAAAGATAATCCACAATCTCGGTAGGCCACTATCCTTCCTCTGTCGAACTCGGATACTTGATCAAAAGATGATCGCTGTTTTAGACGAGGCATAATTGATCGTTTTTTTAAAAGACCACAAGAAAAACACAATTGCCGAACTTGAAATCGTCGAAATCTCCAATCCTTAAATAGCGTTTTGAAGTGGCGCCACAGGCGCGCGTGATGTGCGTCTGCGCTGAAATTCTAATCATTTGCATATCTCACCTCCGCTAATGCATGTTGTAAATTTCATGTTATTTGCATGTTTCCTTCAGGGTGTTGCATTTACAGTGGCCAGCAGTGTATATGCAAGGGACATAGGGGCATGTGACAACGACTTCATGAAGATATTTAAGCCACAGCAAGGGTTTGCGCGGGGCTTTTTCTCTGTCTTCGTGCTTGCCATGCAGTAAACGTCCAGCTTGTGCTTTCGTCGAGTTCCTAGTCTCCAAAATTCAAGATATGTCCCACTGTTGTCTGCACTTCTGCCTCCCGACTGCGTCCTGCCTCCTGACTGTCTCGATATCATCTATAATGTCGCACGCTATGTCATCCTTTATGTGATGTTCGCCTCCTCAACATGTCTGTCACCTGTTGTATCTGAACTCTTTTTACTATTATTTAATTCAAACAATGTCAAAGCAGTATTAATTAATTTAAACTTATTCCTTATATTTAAAACGTATAGTGATTAGTATTGCATTGCGTAATCAATCTCCTAACTAAAACAATAACGTAGATACTTTAGCTAACATAAATTCACAAATGATTATTCACAAAACATGACAGACACAATTTTTACTGAGGGAAACAAACCAAATTTTTATTCAATTACTATTAACACAAATTAATAAAATCTTATCACCTTACGTTAAACAATTGAATTTAGAGAAATCTTACATCTTTGCCTTAAACTTCCTTATACATCAATATACACATACATATTAGTAATATGCCTCGTTCTACTTGTTAACATAAAACATCCATTATATCCCTCATAATAAAATTAATAATTATCACTTTGAACAACATAAAGAAAAAAAATGGCCACAATAAAAAAAAGTTTTAGATTGACTGACCAAAAAAATTTTTTTTTAATTATTAAATTAAATTAAGCCATGGCAAAAAAAAAAACTTATCGGATAGCTTAAAAGCCACAAGGACCACTTCAATACCCCTTCGTGTCAGTAGATCGGGAGAAACAATCCTCCAGGTCCAGGGTCTTAGTTCAACAATCTTCATCATAATGGCGTTCTTCGAAAAGTCTCGTCAACTCCGAACAAACGGCAGCATTGATTAGGACAGAGACATCCAGCTAGAGCTTCCGTCAGCCAGACATCCAGGAAAAGGAAAAAAAGTCCGTTATATCTTGTGTGCAGCCCTTTTATAATATTTTTTTGTCTACTCCACGTGGTACTTTTAATTACATCATCTGTGCTGTTACTGGCCTCAAGCTGTCCAAGAGCTTCTCTGACCCTCTCACATCCGGGTACAACCATATGGGAAAGCCCCAAGTGGTCCTCTTATCAGCACATTTCTTGGCAAAAAGTGGACAAAATCGTCTCTTTTTTTTAATGCAACTGAATAAACTGTATCGCCATTTTTAAAGATTCTCGAGAATCACTTCTGTGTTTCAAACCAATACGGGATAATTTAATATATATATATATATATATATATATATATATAAGCGTATAAAACTTTAAAATAAAAAGAGGGAAAATAAATAAAAAGACTAAACAAAGCTTAATTTTTTAAAAAACTCAGTCAATCCGCATGAAAAAAAAATTAAAATAAATTTAAAATTGTCAGTCATTAAACACTAAAATACATTAAATTCTTGCATGTTACATTTATAGTACATAAAACATGATTTATCATTTGCTCAACTTTCATGAATGCCACTACAATTAATCCGCTCGAAAATTAATCCAATGGACTCATCAAAGTTAAACAATAGGTGGAGAAAAATTATTAAAGTATTTAATTCACTGTATATTTAATTTATATATTTTTTAATTATAAAGCGATACACAACAATACCTCCCGTTTAATCTCAAAAATTTTGGGAACCAAAATTTTTTGTACGTGTAAAAAAATTATACAAAAATTTACGTTGCATGAGACACAACAAAGCACATACCAGAAACAAGATTTGACCGCACAATTAATTCAATAAAAATTACTGAAATTGTATACTTTGACAACTTCAAACACATGTATATAATAGCTGATGCATAACACAATAAAAATTATATGACTACTCTAAAAAAAAAAAAAACTTGTGACATTTAACTACACTGCTATAACTGATTTGAACTCCTTGTTATCATTCTCCTTGGAACTGATTCTTGAAATCAACAGTCTCTTAAACTACATTCTTATCAGTCCCTTTATCAAGATTCTTGTAGGTGTAACAATTTAGTTGAGATCAGGACTGCATGGTAACGAAACACTTGTGCTGGGTTAGCTACTCCCTGCTGGTGACGTAATGGCCTATGCATATGAATCCTTCGATCCGGACCTGACGTCTTCTTCCTTGCACCATTCCGCCATGGATACGTTCGATGTCACATCAACTAATTGTACTGTTACTTGTATCCACTAAACACTATCGTTTCTCAACCTCTCATCAATTACATGTATGTGTACTTACACTCAAGAGCCAAAATATTATGACCTTTGGCGCGCAACACAGCTTCAACCCGCCTTGGCATGGATGCCACAAGTCCTTGGTAGATGGCCGGAGACAGATTGTACCAGATGTTTAAAGCAACGGTCACGCAAATCCGAGATATTACGAATTGGTGATCTTTGAACTCTGAGCTGCCGTCCATGACATCAAAAATGTGTTCTATCGATTGAGATCCGGTGAGTTAGACGGCCGGGACATTAACGGGAATTCAGCATCATGTTCCTGGAACCACTCCAACACAATTTTAGACTTGTGACACGGGGCGTTGTACTGTTGGAACATTCCATTTCCAGCTGGAAAACAGAGGCCATGTAGGGTGCAACTGGTCCGCAATGATGTTCAGATACCCTGTAGCATTCATGGTCTGCTCTACCACAACCACGGGTCCCAGAGACGCCCAAGAGAACGTCCCCCAAAGCATAATACTGCCACCACCGGCCTGTGTATGACCTACTGTACATTGAAGGAGCAACAGTTCGCCTGGAAGACGGCGTATCCTGACACGGCCATCAGCGTGATGAATGACAAACCGTGATTCATCTGACCAGGCAACTCTCTGCCATTGATCCATGGACCAGTCGCGATGTTCCCGGGCCCAGCGCAGGCGGAGTTGGCGATGACGCTTGGTCAGCAAAGGCACACGAGTGGGACGTTTGCTGCGTAGCCCCATATCCAACAGTGTCCGCTGAACAGTGTGCTGCGATACTATTCTACTTGGCCCGGCATTGTATTGGGCTGTCAGCTGAGCACTGTCTGACTCCGGTTTTGCTTCACCATGCGAGACAGTTTCCGACGACCTTTTTCTTTGATAACGTGTGGACCGTCCAACACCATGTCGTCTACTGCTGGTTTCACCGTCATTCATCCACTTTGCATAAGTACTAACAACTGTAAGTCACGAACAACCCACGAGTCGTGCAGTTTTGGAAATACTTGTTCCGAGCCTTCGAGCCATTACAATCTGCCCTCTATCAAAGGCGCTTAGATCCGCAGCCTTTCCCATCACACACAGAAGTAAGTGAAAGAATGATTCTTGCAGACTCTCCAACAGCAGTTACATACCACTTCCCACCTGATCACGTGCCTTCCAAGTCATGCAGGCGAATTCATTGCAAAATGTAGGGGTGGTCATAATGTTTTGGCTCTTGAGTGTATATATAATTGTTACCAATAGCCAGTGTTTGTCACAAAAAAGGTAACCATGAAAATGAACATATATATTTATCTACTAAACACAAAATATCTCCCAAAAATCAATAAAACAAAATGTGTTACATACAAAACGAAGCGAAATAAATCAGTACTCATATCAATATAAAATAAAATAAACTAAAATACAATCATGACACTGAATCAAATGGAAACAAACTCCTTCCTCGAACTCTAAGAATCATGAGTAACAAAACCATTGCTATCTCGAAGAAGTAAAAAATATGAATGAGAAGCTGTGTTATTATTGTGTATAGTTGACGCATTATTAGTTATTGAGTGTTGTTAACGTTTGTCACAGGTGAAGTAGGTGTCGAAATAGATGGAGATTGATGTAGTTCTGAATCCTGAACAACGCTGCCATCTAACGAATTGCCATGCATATGACCACCATTATCTCCCTGATTGTTCACTGTCTCCCCTAAACTAGTTAAATTTTCATTACCAGTTATATCTGTAGTGTTGGCATTGCTACAACCGGTAAAAGGTTGAAACACTATCTGATATGAACCGTAACTTCTAGAATTGCAATTTAACATTTGTGGTATATTGCGACAAATTAAACTTGAATTAAATTACCTAATAACAACTATATTTATACTACACAGATTGCATATAAAATAAAACTGAAACCATTGACAAATTATTATAACCTTTCACAAAAAAATTCATAACAATGTACGCTCCACTGAAACTAAACCCCGAACCTAGTCAAAATCTAAGTCATGACTACCAGTCTCTGTTTTCAAAATAATATATAAAAAAAATTACAACTTGCCTACAGTTAGTTTACTCACACCCGAACTCCTACAGTGCCAATGAAGCATACGTCCCAAAAACCTTTACAAAAAAATTGTATGCTCTGCTTAAACTAAGCCACATCATATCGAACCAAAAACTCAACAAATCAAATCAAAATCTCTTTCAAACCACTAAACTGAAAAAACACTTGACGATCCCAAAAATCATGCTGACCTGTTAGCTGAAAATATGCACTTGAAACCTAGTAGACAAGAGTAACCCCAAAAAAATTTAAGTAGCAACTGTTTATAAAATGAACGAGATAAATTTGGACCCACCAGTAGATGTGAAAAAAATTAATTGGAAATATTAAAAGAAAAGGTGAATATTTTATGCACAACATTTCTCGCTTGAAAGTCTCAACGTGCAGAGGAATTTACAAACTCGCGTATTTGTAGAACAAACCATCTTGCAGCTGCATTGTTACATTTCAGGAGTAATTCGTTGCAAAAATAAGAATAAACAAAATGTGTTAACTGGAATTAATAAAATAAAAAAATTCTCGTATGAGAGTCTCAATGTGCAGAGGAATTTACAATCTCGGCGTATTTGGAGAAAAACCATCTTTCCGAAGCATTTGATACCCCTCACACTCATTTCGTGTGAAAAAAAATATTATATGAAAAAAATTAGGGTAAATTTTCGATCTGTCCAAGAACCAAAAACAAATCTAATTCCCGTCTGACCATGAGACCAGATCTAAACGGCAGAGGGGCTTGTAGAAAAACTTTGCAGCAGCAAGACCGAAAAAAATCAAGTGATAGGAATCACCAAAACAAAATTTGAAAAAAAAATTGGCCTGACACGAATAATTGCAATCAAAATAAAATTATCAATACTTAGAATGCAAATATACCACAAATTTACACATGGAAAACACATATTTTGACCACATCAATTGTAATTATTATTCTTTAACCTCATCAGAGCAAACAAATACCCAAATCAGAATCTATATCATTCAATGTATCAATATTATGCACCACATATGAGCAAAAAAATTTAAATCAAGGAATGCACGCTTCACTAATACACCTTAAATATCTACTATATTCATACCTAACTCGTATCCAAAATTTGTGTGTTCAAAATATTAAGTAACTAAGATTAAGTCTCTACTATTTAACTGAACCAAGAAATCAAAAACACAATATAAAAAATACACTAAAATAAAACTGACTGAAATAATTGAGTAAATTTAAACTATAACTCAAGCATCAAATATCCATAATTTCACTATCATAAAATGCTACCACAATTATTTAAATCAAAATCACACCACACATATATATATATAGTTTGCTTATTTAATAGACTAAACAAACACTTAAAATCATCATTGAAAAACAAGTATTTTACTATTTTTCCTCCACCTAAAAATTATTTCAAAGAAATTATTCATAATCATTCAAAAAAATTCTGTCATGCTTTCAAATGCTGAATTCTGTTGTAAGCGCCACTCTTTTGCAAGGACCATTGTTGTATCTCAATGCAACATAAATTTTGTATATTTTTTTACACGTACAAAATATTTTGGTTCCGAAAATTTTTGAGATTAAATGGAAGGTATTGTTGTGTATCGCTTTATAATTAAAAATATATAATATAAATTAAATATACAGTGAATTAAATACTTTAATAATTTTCTTCACCTAATTGTTTAACTTTGATTAGTGTCATTGGATTAATTTTCGCGCGGATTAATTGTAGTGGCATTCATGAAAGTTGAGCAAATGATAAATCATGTTTTATGTACTATAAATGTAACATGCAGGAATTTAATATATTTTAGTGTTTGATTGACTAAAAATTTTAAAATTTATTTTAATTTTTTTTAATGTGGATTGGTTATATATTGTATAGTGCAACACGATGTCGTCAACTCTGTGTGTGTGTATGTTATTCACACAGATGTTATCATTTTGAGTATATACACGAAGGGCGTACTCTAAGTCACATAATGTACCAGACAATATTTGGGCATCTGAGAAATGCATCAGAAGGAAGAGGACCGGACTTGTGGAAAGAAGAAAACTGGAAACTACTCCATGATAATGCCCCAGCACGTTGATCGTCAATTCTGGCTGAATATCGAGCTAAAACATTTGTAACATCTTAAGACAACCTCCATACTCATCCAAATGTCATTGGACTTGTGAATTCTTTTTCTTTCTTAGACGTAAAAATGTCTTGAAAGGGAAACAAATATAACTAAAAATCCAACAGAGCTAGATAATTATAGGAAGAATGTAGACAAAAATTAAACTGAAAACAGCACTCAGGGCTCCACGCACCAAAGGCAAGATTCTTTAGTAGTGCCAGAACTAAACAAAATCGAGGTATCCGACTGGTCTCTCATCAGGGAGCCTATACGAAATCAGTTATCCTCAAGGAGAACTTTCTGAATAGGATGCAGGTCTAACCAAAAGGACATCCCAAGGTCCCGATGATCCCCATTGAAACAGATAGTCAAAAGAAAAAATATAAAGTATTTGACTTTTTCATTAGAATTGGCTGACTATTTCGCCCTAACTGTCACTCACCGTATTAGGGTATGTGTGCACCTTTGGACTAGCCTTTTCATTAGGTTGTATGTGTACTTGCATATATGGTGCGGTTGATCCCTAATGAAAAGTTGTCCGTGTCTTTTCTTTTTCTTTTGACTATCTGTTTCAATGGGGATCCGGGGCCTTGGGATGACTTTTGGTTATACCTGCATCATATCAGAAATTACCCTTGAAGTAACTGATATAGGCGGGCTCCCTGATGACGAGAATAGTCAGTTACCTCGATTTCTGGTTAGTTCTGCACTACTTCAGAATCTTGCCTTTGGCGGTAGATCCCTGAGTGCGTTTGTTTTTCTTGGGTTTTTTTTTGTCTTCAGTCTTCCTATATTTATCTAGCTCTGTTGGATTTTAGTTATATTTGTCCATTTCATATGAGGAGTTGCTGCAACTGCGCAGCTTATTGCAATGTTATAAGTTTTCAACGCTAGGGTAGGTTTTGAGTTAATTTGTTTGGCAGTCTATGCCCGATTTTTATTTTTTTTTTTGTTTGGTGTTGAATTTTTTATATTATTACACTTGAAGGAGAACCGTTACTGAAGTGCAGGTAAGGTCGAAGCTATTGCGTCTATAGCTTGAAGAACCTCTAAAAAAGTGGATTGGAACCGCTCTTTCACAATTATACAGCCTCTGGAATAAATGTGTAAATGGCCAAACCACGTATATTGAAAAATTGGACCTGTA
This sequence comes from Dolomedes plantarius, assembly GCA_907164885.2. Classification (NCBI taxonomy): domain Eukaryota; kingdom Metazoa; phylum Arthropoda; class Arachnida; order Araneae; family Dolomedidae; genus Dolomedes; species Dolomedes plantarius. The sequence continues at coordinate 49,746,111 of OU015502.1, read as the reverse complement.
ATTATATGTGAGTGTTGTATTCAATAAAATAAAAAAAATTGGTCCTGTAACTTTTTGATCCCTGCTTTGTATGTATAAAATTTAATCAAAAATACGTAATAGGTAATATTATTTATATTTACCTGATATTTACTAACATAGAACTTCTGGAATACGCTCAAAGAGAACTCACAATCCGCAATAAACATTTCTTAAATATATATATCTAAAATTTCAGGTGAAGAAAAGTTCATTTTGAGCTGAATATCGTGCTTCGCTACGGAGTACATTCAAATTAAATACAACGGTCAATGTATGCAATTAATGCCAAAACAAAACAAAAGATATATTTATAATAAATACAACGGTCAATGTATGCAATTATGCCTAAAAAATATTAACTATTTATAAAAGGGTCTTTGCAAGGGATCTAAGGGATCGTAAGGATATTTGTATACACAAAAAATTGTAGAAGAAAATATTCAAATCAAATCTAATAGAACATGCTAAAAAAAAATAGTACACTTTGAGAAACATTTCTTTTACAGTATTTTATTATATTTTTTTATAATGTCCAATAGTTTGCGCATTAGCAAGGAAAAACATTTTTTTGTCAATTTATTTCGTTGTTGTGCACGTAAACTCAAAATTAGTTTAAAGTATCTTAAAGGATAAGAAACTACTGATCAGCATTTAAGAAATAAATTCCAAAAATTACATCTTTATCAAATTCACCAAAAAATCAGAAAATGGAGGTAAGATTCGAAAAAAAGATTTCATTTTTAAGGTACTTTTACGATATTTCTAGTGATATAAGTTTTTATAACCTCAAATTATTATTTGAAATGTAACTTTTAAAGAATGTTACAAAAACAGCTTAAAACATTTAATTTTAAAACATCTAAGAAGAATTTTCAAATATCTATCTTAGTGCACCCCCTACACTATGAGAAGAATCCCGGTTGTACAATTTCAGCCCTTTAGGTCCAGTGGTTTGGTCTGTGCGTTATCTGTCAGTCAGTCAGTCAGTCAGTTAGTCAGTTACGGAACTGTTTTATATATAGACATGGGCGGAGCGGCCCAAACATAAAAAAGTCGCATCTGGCAACGCGATCTTTGCTGAAACATGCTCCTCTTTTTATTTGAATCTGAAAGTTCTATAGTGGTAATAAGACTAGGAAATAAGAAAGTGGTTTTATCGAGTATTTGTGATCCGGATACCTTAACCTTTCCTTACGGGGTGGGATAGCATGTATCTAAGATATTATATATATATATATTATATATATATATATATATATATATATATATATATGTGTGTATGTATGTATGTATGTATGTGTGTGTGTGTGTTTGTTTTGTTTGTTTATATATATAGATGTATAAATATATATATATATATATATATATTAGATAGATAGATAGATAGATAGAGAGAGAGAGAGAGAGAGAGAGAGTGTCATATATACATATACATACATACATACATACATACATATATATATTTAAATATATATATATATCCTTAAGGGTCATTCTTACAAAAGGGGTATGAAATTTCCCGTTCTAAAGGGGGAATCGAATAAATGGGCCCTGTAAGCTAAGGGTTAATTAATACACTTCGTACAGCGACATCATTCTGCTTGATGTTATCTCATATTTATCCTTCATACATTTTTAGAAAATTTTCTATTTGTTATTAGCTTGTATAATGGGTGCATTGTCCCAGATACTAATTTCTTACACTAAAAAGCATAATAGAAGAGTGGTGTTGAGCATTTGAAATTTTATGGATTCAGGTAGAATCAGTTCGGAGAAAAAAAAAAATTCCTAAGAGATTTCGTTTAACAGTTTTTTTTTTTAATTTCTGCGTCTCCAATTAAGAAAAACTCCACACTCTTCAGTCAGTTATTAAACCCAATTAAGGAACTTTGGATTAATGAAAAAAATTGGTCATTGTTTTTAAAGCTAATTAGAGACCTGGAGCTCATTTTGAAGCAAATAATATCTCTGATAATTGAAGTGATTACGAAATATTGATATATTTTTTTTCAAAGTTATTTCAAGTTTGTACCTTTTAAACTGGGGGAATTATAAGCAAGGAGTGCATAATTTATGTGAGTTATAATTAAGCCAGAATATGTTAAAAACTTTTTTCATGGGGCAATAAATTAAGTTTCGTATATTTTTTAAATTTATGAACAGTTTTTGAAAAAATATAATGAGATATTTTTTTTCTTTGGAAAAGCTTAAGACTTAATGTTTATATTTTAACATAATACAAAATTTTAAAAAAATGGACGACACGAAGTTTTCCTCAAATCCAAGCAAAATAAACGGGCCTGACATTACGTTGGATTCTTGGCGTTACGTTGGAAATACAGCAGTTGTTTTATTTAACACCTTCTTTTCTTTAATTGAAGGCCTTATTTGAATTTAATTGAAAGACTTTAATTGAAGGCCACTGTGTATCCTTTTATTATTTCTGCCACCTTAAATGAAGGCCTTATTTGAATAGTGGTCCAACTCCACTCTTGTTCATTTTGAGATACAGAGCCTTAAAATATAATGAGAGTTTAGAAATGACTGATGAAGTCTGATTTGTAATGCCCTCTGTTGGTAGCAGAAACAAGCTGAAGGTGTACCAGTTAAAAATAAATTAAATGACTTGTATGGACATGAAAGTGAGGCTAACTCCATTTTTTTTAAAGTGGAGTTGGGCCACTACTCAAGTCATTAAGGCCTTCTATTAGTTACTGTACGTAAAGAAGTTTTTCAAATTTACATACTTCTACCATCGGGTGTTCCTGGTCCCTGATCAACAGAAACTGTCTCTATTACCCTAATTGCCATAAATTCAAAATTTTCCCCACTAGTAAAAATTTAATATAGCCACATCCTAACTTACTTAAATTTATCTGGAGAGGACTTTATTACTGATTCTTGCCTATTAATGGATCTACTGAGGATATAGTATGTACTCATGGACCTGGTCTATCTGCGCTGGATCAGGAGGGATTTGAAACATCAACAACAACAAAAAAAACAAATAAAACACAACAACAACAACAACAACAAACTATCTGAATATAAGTAATTCCATCTTTCTTATTGCAAAGAAACACTTGCAGTTATTTCATATTAGAAATTTACTATCGTTATTTTATATGAATATTGTTATTTTTAATGATGCAAAACTAGAACTAAACTAAACTCATAGCTCAACAGTCCGTGTGTACCAAGGCCGGTCGTGCTCAACCCTGCTTTCTTGACCGTGGGCTTGGGGTGCCATACAGCATATGTCCCGGTAAGTTGGTCAACCTGACACGGTACCCCCCAGAGTTAGTTCCCAAGCATGCTTGGTCCTCATTTTATCGACCCAGTCAAAGGATGAAGTATAGTGCAAAACCCCATTAAAATAACTTGACACAAAAAATTCCTTAAAATAACGTGAACGTATTTCAGGGTGCGGCAGACATCTGAAAGTCCCACATCTGAAAGAGTTGTACAAAACTAGCGAAACAATTTACAGTAAAAAAGCTTTACAGTTTCGAAAAGTACAAACAACCTTGTACTTTACTAACTTTAATTACTAACTATTTACTAACTACTTACTTACTAACTTTACTTAACTTCACTAAACTAAAACTAAAAACTAAACTCATGTCGCAACCGTCCGCTGTGGACCAAGGCCGGCGGTCACCATTTACGCTTTCTTGACCGTGGGTTTGGGGTGCCATACAGCATATGTCTCAGTCAGGTGGTGAACCTGACGTGGGACCCCCAGAGTTTAGTTCCCAAGCATTCTTGGTCCTCATTTTATCGACCCACTCAGGGATGAAACGCTGAGTCGACCTTGCCCAGGTCGCAGGATCGAACCCTGGACGTGTTGTGTGGCAGCCTGACGCTTTTAAACACCGTGTCACTTGACGTCTTTACCTTCACTGCAATTTTAAAATAACACCAACTCATGGTGGCGTCCGTTATTGGGGATTCACTGCCGAGTCGTTCTCTAAAATTTTTCACTCACTCCATTGGTCATCTCTGGGCGGGGGGGGGGGGGGAGAATGGCGGAAACATCCTCCCGACTATCGGATACACGGAACACTCGCTAAAACATTTTCAGGTTTTTTTTAATGTTCCACTTCGTTCATTTGGTAATGCAAACGATCTGCTCTCAAATCTGAAACCCATCGCAGACTATTTTTCGATCAGGAATGGCATCAGTTGCATAGTTCTCGAGGCACATCCAAATACAAAAGTAATGTTTATACAGGTTATGTTGCTAATCTGTACACCTCTTTTATATTTTTGCAAATGTCAACATTCTTTTTTAGTTTGTCGTACTTACGATATTATGTAGCACAGTGGCGCACCCAAGATTTTTCTTGGAGGGGTGGAGGGGGTCGAAGATGAACGGATAACATATTATACTGCAAAATCAATATTCATAATGCAATTTATATTTCTTTGGGAGGGCAGGATCCTTGTCCCCCCCTCCCTCGGTGCGCCACTGATGTAGCAACACTCGTCGATGTAAACCGACAATCACCCAACCCTTCCCTTACCCATTATAGTGACCTTCAGAAATGTGGGAGTCCATTCTGCCGCAGCCTGTGTTTATTTGGAGACATTCGGGCGTGCATTTTAATTGAAATATTGAGTCTTTTTTAAAAACCACAATTAAAATTTCTTTATGGTTGCAGACAGTGTAAAGATATAATATGTTTAACTATGTAAAACCTGAATGATCGTGGGACCCGATCAATCAGCTCACTCCATTTTTCACATCGTCGAACACTCGCTCACCGATGTTACTTTCACACTACGAGCACACATTCGCGAAAACAGAGAGCGAAGTGAAGGGGAAAGCAGTGATTTATTGGTCCTGCGGCCGAGAGGAGGCTTTATGGCACCCCTCGTGCCTTTGAAGATTCGTAATAGACCGCTCCGGAGAGCGGTTTTAAGACCAATGATCAAAGTGGCGAAATACTTCCCCCACGTTGGGGGGTGGACTGATCGACACCAAAATGTGTCAAGAGGCGAAGGGGGGAGCTGATTCCACTTGTGTGTAGATGCGCCTTTAGAAATATCTTCCTTAGATGGCGTGACCTAGGAAACGCAGTTCATCACATCTTCCTAGGGTCCTATGATCTATGTTAAAACCGTTCAATCAACGATCCTAAAATATTATTTTTAATTAATTCAAATTAACAATCAAACAAAATGTGATATATTATATTATATATATATATATATATATATATATATATATATATATATATATATAATATCTATATATATATATTATTAATTCTCTTTCAATTACTTAATATTCCAGATTCATTTAACTAAATGGTTTTAATAAGTTAAAGGTATTATAATGTTTTAAACGGTTTGCAGTTATGAAGATATTGTGACATTTTTTCAATATTCATTATTTCAATTTAAAATACATGCACGCATTTTACAAAAAAATCATTTAGGGACCCTTTTATATGAAATACTTATAAATTCACAAAAATATTATTTACTATGTTCAAATGCACACTATAATTATTTTTGTTTATTTCAAGACTTAATTATATACATTTAACTTTATTCACAAAGTATCTAACTGTTTATAATAGTTATATATGAGGGCGATTTCTTGTAAATGCATATCAGACGTTATTTATGAATAAATAGTTCGCTGCCTTTTTACTTGATATAATTATTTATAGTAAAAGTTTTTAAAATAAGTTCTAACATTTTGTAGATTAGAGACTTTAAAAGATAGTGATATAAAATAACCTTAGCAGTTCTTTGATTATTTTATGAGTTTAAATTTAAGACTTTTAAATCATTTTCGAAAAAACAGAATCACTGAATTTCTATGTTTGATAATATAATTCAATTTTACAGTCAAAGCGTTACATTCAATTTTTTTTTTACTTCTTGGAAATTTTATAACGAATAAAGTATTGTCGCAATCAATTTGCATTGAAGATGTTTTTTATTTTCTCGTAAGCTCCAAACTAACTTATTGAATAAACTCAAATTCAATTCACTGAGGAAAGCGAGAAAATATACCTAGATTAATTTCTGACTCTATAAATTTCACTGTAAACAATTCGGATAAAGATATTTACTTCAGGTTGGTTTGCGATTTTATTTCAATCTTAACCCTTTGAGGGGCGCCATTTGCACAGTGTAAACGGCTAAATCTATTTTTTTTTCTTTCACTTGCAGTGAATGTATTCCAGTTAAATGATCAGAAAAAGTCGCAATCAATTTGCATTGAAGATGTTTTTTATTTTCTCGTAAGCTCCAAACTAATTTATTGAATAAACACAAAATTCAATTCACAGAGGAAATAGCGAGAAAATATACCTAGATTAATTTCTGACTCTATAAATTTCACTGTAAACAATTCGGATAAAGATATTTACTTCAGGTTGGTTTGCGATTTTATTTCAATCTTAACCCTTTGAGGGGCGCCATTTGCACAGTGTAAACGGCTAAATCTATTTTTTTTTCTTTCACTTGCAGTGAATGTATTCCAGTGAAATGATCAGAAAAAGTCGCAATCAATTTGCATTGAAGATGTTTTTTATTTTCTCGTAAGCTCCAAACTAATTTATTGAATAAAACAAATTCAATTCACAGAGGAAATAGCGAGAAAATATACCTAGATTAATTTCTGACTCTATAAATTTCACTGTAAACAATTCGGATAAAGATATTTACTTCAGGTTGGTTTGCGATTTTATTTCAATCTTAACCCTTGAGGGCGCCATTTGCACAGTGCAAACGGCTAAATCTAGTTTTTTTTCTTTCACTTGCAGTGAATGTATTCCAGTTAAATGATCAGAAAAAGTCGCAATCATTTGCATTGAAGATGTTTTTTATTTTCTCGTAAGCTCCAAACTAATTTATTGAATAACACAAAAAATTCAATTCACAGAGGAAAATAGCGAGAAAATATACCTAGATTATTTCCGACTCTATAAATTTCACTGTAAACAATTCGATAAATATATTCACTTCAGGTTGGTTTGCGATTTTCTTTCAATCTTAATCTTTTCAGGAACGCCATTTGCACAGTGCAAACAGCTAAATTTAGTTTTATTCTTTCACTTGCATGAATGTATTCCAGTTAAATGATCAGAAAATGGCTAGTGCAGCCATATGTTAGCAGTTTAATCACTCCTTCTCGCTCCCGTCAAAATTACGGGGTGAGGTTTCGCCTTCTATGTCTCGTGCCCGTGATATTCAGGGCCGGAGTGTTTGAAAGTAATGCACCAAAAAGATTAAAACAATCCATTTCATTTACCCCGAATTTTTTATTTTACATACCAGATGGCAGCACCAGACTATTTATACGTAATTGGGGATGGGTTTTTGTTGACATAGATGTGCAGATCAAGAATAAATTGAATCCTCCGGAAAAAATAGGCACTTTTATTACCGTTTTATTGAAAATTATGCAATCGTTAAGGGGTTTAAAAAGAAAAAAAAAAATTGAACCTTTAATTGGAAAACATTTCAAGATTTGTTAGGTTAAAAAATCGGAAAAAAATCTGCATAGTACAAACGGTGGAGGGGCTTTCACGCCACGCCCCTTCTGAAAGGGGCGTGACAGTCTTTCATACAGGGTGCAGTATAATGGGCTCCCACATTCAAAGCGTCATAATACACGACAGAAACAATCGACAGAAAGAAACAACTTTATATTTTCGAAAAGTACTAATTGTATATTGTTTTCAAATCGGTTTTTGAAATAATACCACACAGGGCCACACCGTTATGGGCGATCCTCTGCCGTAGCCATTCTCTAAAGTTTTCCATCACTCTGTTCACATCACTCTCCGCTTTGGGGGATTCACGGCCACTTCCACCTTGGGGGATTCCCGGGCCACGTCGTTTCTTGGTGATGCAGACCAAATTCTCTAACGTTTGAAACCCATCGCAGGAGTGTTTTTCGATCTGTTGCGTAGAGCCCGAAGCTTGTTCTAAACGCTCTCTAAGTCGTGGTCAAATAACCGTTGATTTTAAAGAACGTCTCGATAATGAAAACTGGGATGTTCCCGGACCAATTCAGGGTGTCTAAGGTCAGGGTCGCTCAGCTGTACCACCAGCACACTCTTATTATTGACCTTCAGAAATGTGGGAATATATTTTTAACCAAACCCACCATATCTTTTTGAAGTTAAATAAAGTACTTATATAATGAATTTCGGAAGAATTACAATCATGTATTTAACGAAATTTCTGCAGAACTTAACCTTTTCCTTACGGGCTGGGATAGCATGCATCCCAAGAACCTACTCTCCAAAAAGACGGGTTTGGGATACGCTGTCGTCCCAAAGTTTTTTTCCCACTGTTTACTTAAAGACCGCAGCGGATGCAGGAATGGATCAGCGGGAGTCTAATTTGGCGGAGAGTTGAAAATTTTTCCTAGGGAAATTTAAGACCCATTTAGAGCGACAAATCGGGAAAAGGAAAATATCTACTGCTAATTAGGGAAATTTTCAGCTCCTAGGCATTGATTTTACATATGTATAAATATATTATTATATATATAGATATATATAATAGATATATATATAATATATATATATTATATATATATATATATAATATATATGTATAATATATATGTATGTATATAATATATAGAACATATATGTATTATGTGTATGTATATATATATATATATATAATATATATATATATATATATATATATATATATATATATCTATATATAATATATAATATAGTATGTATATGTATGTATGTATATATGTAATGTATGTAGGGTGTATGTATGATATATATATATATATACACATATATATATGTGTATATATATGTGTGATATATATATATATATATATATATATATATATATATATATAATATATATATATATATATATATATATATATGTATATATATATATGTATATGTAAATATATGTGTATATATATATCTATATATATAAACATATGTATGTATGTATGAATATATATATATATATATATATATATATATATTTATATATATATATATATATATATATAATAATATATATGTGTATGTATGTGTATGTATATATATATATATATATATATACTATTATATATTTTTATATATATATATATAATTTCTAGCTGAAAACCCGCGCTTCGCTACGGAGTACATTGAAATTAAATACAACGGTCAATGTATGCAATTAATTCGAAAAAAAAAATATCTATATATTTATAATAAATACGACGATCAATGTATACAATTGATGTAAAAAAACATATTTTAAAAAAAATCGTAAGGGATTTTTTATAGACAAAATAAAGTCCAATCGTCTGCCGCATTAGCAAAAAAAAATATTTTTTGTCTATTTTTTTTTTTTTGTCACCGTGACGATAAATTTATTTAAAGTACCATATAAAGAAATCACGTGATCAGAATTTAATAAATTAAATTCTAAAAATTAATCTTTAAAAATTCACCAAAACATCAGGAAATGGAGGTAAAAATTCGAAAAAAATTTCATTTTGAAGGAATTTTTGTGATCGTTCTCGCGATATAATTTTATAACATTTTGTATTATTTTAAATGCAAACGTAAAAAAGGTTTAAAAAACAGCGTAAAAATTTAATTAAAAAAAATCTAAGAAGAATTTTTGAAAAATCTGTCTTAGTGCACCCCTACCTATTAGAAGAATCACCATGCAAAAATTTCAGCCCTTAGGTCAATCGGTTTGGTCTGTGCGTTGTATGTCAGTCAGTCAGTGAATGAATGAATGAATGAATGAGTCAGTTACGGAACTGTTTTATATATATAGATTACTAGCTTTATATACCCGGCGTTGCACGGGTGAACCCTTAATAAAGCTTACTTGTATGATATGTATATTTGTATTTTATGGCAATCTATACCCCTCTCCACTGGTCATCATCCCATCAGCATATTATAATAACCCCCCCCCCCCCATGCTAATGTCAGCATAAAATGTTTCTTTCAATTTCGATAACCCACTGGATCCCGGCCCTTCGAGGAGTTTGAGGGCTTCCCCGTAAACCCTTGTGAAAATCGCAGGTTTCATAAACAAAGAATTACCTGACGTTGCCCAGGATAATAAAAATGAATGGAGTTAACGTGAGCTCTAGATGTATACGTACTAACAACCGAAATATATACAATTCACACACACACACACCTTTCCACACTTCATTTAATTAAGGTTGATCTCTCTCTTTTCTCCTACCACCAATTTGGTGTTCAAAATGGTGATATATAGGAAATATAAAATTATTGGATTGTTCTAGCAATTTTTTCAAAATCTAAAGCGAATGTCGAAAAATCGTGACATTGATCGTGTTTGTTACATTTAATCGTGTTTCTTACATTTTAAATCAAGAATCTTATGGATATCTGTTTCCTTCTTTGAGATATGACGGAATATGTAAAAAACGCGTAAAACACGTTTAGCCCCCCCTAACCCCCTTGGGGGCCGAATTTTGAAATATCCTTAAATTGGTTTTTAGGTATTCATATTCCTTACATTTTAAAGCAAGAATCTTATGGATATCTGTTTCTTTCTTTGATATATGAAGGGAATACGTGAAAAACCCGTTAAGCCACCACCCCCTCCCCGTTCCCTGGGGCCAAATTTAAAAAATCCTGAAATTGGATTAAGGTATTCGTGTTCCTTACATTTTAAAGTAAGAATCTTATGGACATCAATTTCCTTCTTTGAAATACGAAAGAATATGTAAAAAACACGTTTTGCCCCCCTCCCCCCTTTGGTGGGCGATTTTTGAAAAAATCGCTTCTTAAATGACGCCTTCAGCACAAAAGTATAAGCTCATAAAATTTGATATCTGTATCTCCAATAGTTTTTGCTGGGTGTTGATTCCTTTATATATATATAGATAAAACACGTAAGAACACGTTTAGCCCCCCCCCCCTCTCCCCCTTGGGAGACGAATTTTGAAAAATCCTGAAATTGGTTTTTAGGTATTTATGTTTCTTACATTTTAAAGCAAGAATCTTATGGATATCAATTTCTTCTTGGAGATATGAGGGAATATGGAAAATACGTTTTGCCCCCTCCCCTCCATGGGGGCCGAATTTCGAAAAATCCTGAAATTGGTTTTAGGTATTTATGTTCCTTACATTTTAAAGCAAGAATCTTATGGATATCTGTTTTCTTCTTCGAGATATGAAGGAAAATGTTATAAAACACGTAAAAAACACGTTTTTCCCCCCTCCCCCCCCCTTGGGGGCCTAATTTTGAAAAATCCTGAAATTGGTTTTTAGGTATTCATATTACTTACATTTTAAAGCAAGAATGTTATGGATATCAATATCCTTCTTTTAGATATGAAGGAATATGTAAAAAACACGTTTTGCCCCCCTTCCCCCCTTGGGGGCGAATTTTGAAAAATCGCTTCTTAAATGACGCCTTCAGCACAAAAGTAATAAGCTCCTAAAATTTGATATCTGTATCTCCAATAGTTTTCGCTGGGCGTTGATACGTGTATGTATATATGTATATATAAGTCAGGACTTCTTCCTTATAGATATAGATATATCTATTTTTTGTCTATTTAGTTGTTACGCACGTGACGATAAATTTATTGAAAGTACCAGAAAAAGAAATCACGTGATCAGCATTTAATAAATTAAATTCTAAAAATTAATCTTTAAAAATTCACCAAAAATCAGGAAATGGAGGTAAAAATTCGAAAAAAATTTCATTTTGAAGGAATTTTTATGATCTTTCTCGTGATATAAATTTTATAACCCTCAATGTATTATTTTAAATACAAACGTAAAAAAAGTTTAAAAAACAGCTTAAAAATTTAATTTAAAAAAAATCTAAGAAGAATTTTGAAAAATCTTTCTGTGCACCCCTACACTATTAGAAGAATCGCCATGCAAAATTTCAGCTCTTTAGGTCCAGCGGTTTGGTCTGTGCGTTGTATGTCAGTCAGTCAGTTAGTCAGTGAATGAATGAGTCAGTTACGGAACTGTTTTTATATATATATATATATATATATATATATATATATATATATATATATATATATATATATATATATATATATGCATATGCATATATATACATATATATATATAATATTATATATTATATATATGCATATATATATAATATATATATATATATATATATATATATATATATATATATATATATATATATATATATATATATATGCATATATATATATATATATACTAGCTGAAGTACCCCGGCGATGCCCGGGATTTTAAGAATGTTTGTTAACCAAAATCAATTTAAAAATTAACACAGTATAAATACCATAGAAAAAATATATGTGAAATATTATACACATCTCAGAACTACAGCCTTTCATCATTGTAGCACTAAAATCTGAAAAGTAAAATGTCAAATTTACTTGGCCGTGCTTCGACCGTCTACCGGTCGGTTTAGGGACCCGCTCCCATCATACGATTGCGTGAAGTTCGTCACAGTAGAAAAATACCTAGAATTCTTAGAAAGAGGTTTTAAATTAATAAATTGCTGATTTCCACACCACGCTAGGCGTACAGCAAAGGCGCCTTATCCTCCTTTTCCGAAATATGCAAGGCGAGGATTCCTCAGTAGGGATATGTTTCCTTGTTTAATTTTGTAGAATTTATGCAGACTCGTTAACTTAAGGCAATTAGGTCTGACAAACGAAAAAATTAATAGAAATCTGCAATTAAGGGCTCCACGCACCATAAATGCAAGATTCTGTAGCAATAAATATCTGCATAATAAAAATCTCCATAATAAATGTCTCCATAAAAAAATATCTCACAAATGCAAGATTCTGTAACAATAATAGAACCATTCTCTCCATAATTAACTCCATATAAATCTCTGTTCAGTTAAACTGATCCCCATATTACCTCAAAGCAGCTTCATAGACTATGTTTCTCGTTTCTTGATTTGGAGCAAATACATACAAATTTTTGAAGATCCAACTCTAGAGCACGCAACGTAAAACTGTCCATGAGAAAAGCAAGGTGATTCCAAGTTGACTCCAGCTACATGTAAAGATTGTGCTTGGGCTTTATTGATAGACATTGCAAAAGCTAAACGAACTGGAAATTGTAGGCGCCTGAATTGAAAGGGCATATCTGATGGAATGAGGGGTATGCGTGGAATGAAAGCATCCTCACCTTTGGCGCAGCCTGTCAAAATTTTTGCTTCAATGACATGAGGATGGAGCTGCTTAACCACTAATCTTGTGCCGTTGAGAAGTCTTGGGGATTTAAATTTCTGAGAAGCATAATTGGTATCCAGTCTTCAGTACCAAATTATGCGGTGGCATTCCGTGAGGTTCTAAAGAGTTTAAAAATTCAGTAGGGTAGTGCACAGCCTCATTTTCTTCAACAACGGTATCTATCGATTTGTACGATACAGCTTCTCCAGGCAACTTTTCTTGAATCTTCAAGTTGATGTTGTTTACACTATCATTTTTTGGTGCAAGAATTGCACGTTCGCAAAGCCACTTATGGTCTGTAAAATGTTGTTGAATATCTGGAAATACTTTTGCTTTGAGTTCATCAACAGACACTACTGTATTACAAAATGTTTATCCGAGTTGAAGAGACCAGTTACTGGATGAAGTTGTATTAATCCATTTCCAATATTTAACAAATGGTCAGCAAACTGACCGTCCAATGTGTTGCCATAAAGATGAACTCTCATATTTGTAGTAAGTCTTAAAGTGTGAACATGCCTCCAAAGATGTGATGATTTAAGGCATGCATTAATTTCATCCGCCATTGTTCCTTTTGGAATGACAGGCAATGTTTGTCGGAAATCTCCAGCCAATACAAAGGTGACTCCCCCCGTGAGTAAATCATTGCCTCTTAAAAATTGAAGCGTTTGATTGAGGGCCTGCAAAGCATTCTTGTGGGACGTGTGTACATTCAACGTGTGTATATTCAACGTGTGTACATTCATCCCATACAATGACTTGACTTTCCTGTAGAACCTGAGCTTTTTCTGTTCGTTTAGGTATATTGCAGATAGAATTTTCCGATCGGGCCAGATTAAGCGGTAACTTGAAAGCTGAATGTGCTGTTTTTCCCCCAGGGAGCAAAGTTGCAGCAATTCCCGAAGAGGCCACAGCAATAGCTACTTTGGAATTTTCTCGAATTTTTGCAAGTAACAATTTGATGAGAAATGTCTTACCTGTTCCTCCTGGTGCATCTAGAAAAAAAATCTTCCCCCTTTTTTTTGGTACTTCTTCCAAGATGGTATTGTAAGCAGCTCTTTGATCATCGGTCAAAAGCGGTTCATTCTGTGATATGTAACTTCTCAATTCTTCAATGCTGTATGATGTATCTCTAGTCATCTCTGTAGTGAGCGTATTAGGATTTCTGTCGGGAGTAGGAAGGCCTATGTCTTGGATTCTTTTGCCTATCATTTCTAAAACCTTGTCTTCAATAAGGATGAGAGCTTGATTGAATATTGCAGGAGTAAATTCAACATTTTCACCAGAAACCATCATTTGAGCTTGGAGACGTATGTCTTCAGAAAGACTCTCTTTGCATGCATTCCATAATTTCATGGGATCTGCAACTCCACAATTAACGATTATGATTGCAAATAAAATCCTCAGGTTTTTTGGTGATTTAGTCGCAGCAGCCTCAAACATAGTAGCATCCCAATGTGCATCATCCTCCAACAAACCCCGCCTTAAGCAGGCATCACGAAAAGTATCACAAATTTCCCCATCAACAGTCCTAAGGTCTTCAAAGGAAGTAGGACCTGTAACGGTGTGAAGCAAAGTTCGGAGATAAAAGCATTCAAAATTTGTTGGATGTACTGTGTAAACACGGCCAAGATTTTCTGTTGCTCTGATACCAGGATGACCATCTACTGCAACTCCCTGTTTTCTGCGCATAAAAACTTTTTGATTAGCATTCCATGTGTAATATTTTGGCAATTCACAGTATAGCAGGGTCCTTGCAAAATCATCATTTTGACACAGTTCGAAGAAAGCAGTCAATGTTGTTTTTGGTGGATGCATAATCCTCTCTTCTAAATTTTCTTCAGTGAAATAGACACGCTGCCCATTTTCCAGGTGTAAATTGAGGTGAAAAACTGAAGGGAACCTTTCATGAATTGGGAAACTAAAAATTCTCCAAACTGCTTCATTACTGCTAATGTACCTGCCCATTTAGTACTTTTCAATCTCATTGATAACAGATCCGTCTTCCTGAAAAGAAAAAACTGCTTGATCGCTACCCTTATTGACATATTTGCAGATGTATTTAATGGACTTGACGGAGCTGCAGTATTCAACATTAATGTGTGCCTGAAATAACCTTGACAATAAAGGACAGTAAGGGACAACCCACTTGTTGTCAATTTCAAACTCTCTGTAGGAATTTCCAACTTTTACCTTGATCTTCGTAACTCTTCCACCATCTTCAGGACTTCTCCTTCTGTATAGGGGATAGCCATCCATTCCAGTCTGAGTTTCCTTAATGAGTTTCCTTGGATAATTCTTTGTACACTTGCCTTCTTTCATGCATGGAGAAGTAGGATTGATTGTTCCGCAAGGTCCATGAATCATATTTTTCACAATGACTTCAAAGAGGATGGAATCTTCTTGAGGATCTGGAATTTCAGCTGATATAATTTTATCAACGTCACTCGACACAATCTTGTTTTTGAGCCACACCAAAATATGTGCATGAGGCAAACCTCTCTTCTGCCACTCAATAGTGTACATCCAAGCACGGACTTGACCGAAGATGTGAAATTTTCTAATGGAATTCATGAACTGTATAAGCTTCTGGTGAAATGCTCTAGCCGTCAAATCATGCCGATCATATTGTTTCTGGCCTTCCATCAGTTCTGCCTGAATTTCATTCCAACTGGGATTGCAAGTTACAGTTATGAAGAGGTCAGGTCGCCCATAATTCCTAACATACGTCATAGCATCCTGTGTGTATTCGTGCATGTGACGTGGACTTCCAATGAAAGTTGAGGGCAAAATAACCAATTGACCTACTTGTAGAATTAGCATCATTGTTCATACCATCTCGAAGATGGATGTACTCATCTGCACGGAGCTTCTTCTGGTTGAGTTTGACATACAAAAGTCATTCACTTTCTATTTTTGCGAACATGTCTACAACAAATTGAAGGAAAAGTCGGCGACAACGCAAAATAAGGTTGAAATCATTTTCTCGCACCATCAACCTATAAGAATAAAAATTCATAGCGGATACTTTTTTAGCTGAAGGCATCAATGTTGTTGGATCAACTTGCTTGATTTCAAATTGGTATCCATCTTCTCCCTGCCAAAAGATAAGTGGATATTGCAAGGCATCATATGATCTATGTGTTTCACATACACGTTGAAGGCGATTGTCTTTTTTCTGCAAAACTATGTCCCTCTGATTAAATTCATTACCACTAATAACAACTGCCACCTCATTTATAACAGGGGCATTGAAACGTCGCTCGTGCTCTCCAGCAGGTGTCCTGTCAGCTCGAATGACTAACCTGTAATCATCTGTCGGCATACGATCCAGTGCAGTTTTGAAACTTCGTACATAATTATTATACCTATCCAAAAAAGACTGTAACTGCAAGATAATATCCTCACGTGTTCCCGGAATGGTGGTGCAACGATGCTCTGCCTGTTTCCGTTCATCTCCCACAAAATATATTTGAAGAAATCGGTGCTCCTCATTTTC